>CANUEX010028567.1:0-15703 GCA_948099535.1 Jatropha multifida | reverse complement strand
AACCGTCCAAGGTAAGTTGCCGGGGAGAAAAGAATAGTGACGCACAGTGTTTTTCAAAAATATCCGATTCGGGTCTAATTAAAATTAATTCGGTCCAATTAAAGAAATATTGGTCCGATTTTAATCGATTAATGGTTATTCAATAAGTTTTCGGGCATACCAGAAATGATTTTCGATCCCCATAATATTACGTGGCGTAATATTATTGGCTAATAATTTACAATTTAAATTTAAATGGGAATGTTTCGAAATAAAAATTTCAGGGTATTATAATTAGAATCCTAATATTTTTTTTTTAAAAAAAGGAAGAGAATAATTATAACCCAATTAGAACTTAATATATATACTATATATAAATGTGAAAATAGGGAGAATAATAAGATTTCGGATAACGCCTTTAAAAATTTAAGATATCTTAAAATAATTTTAGTTATAACCAATTAGAAAATTAGATTTTATTATTAATATATTTATAAAATTATTTTTAAATCAATAATATTTTTTCATTTATGTAAAGAGTAAGAGGTCTCAAATTCAAATCCTCTAAATTACGAGTGTTTTTCACCAATTTAGTAAGTGAAATGTTATTCCTTATTGATAGTTTATAATGTTATTTTCGCTCATTAAGCCTCATAATAAATTAAAAGAAATCATTTTTTAAATAAATATATATAGATAATTAAGCAATTAAAATAAAAATTTTATCTTTTGCTAAATTTATTTTTTAATAAATATATATAATAATGATATATTTAAAAATATTTTTTTTCTTTATGTTTGTATGGTTTGATTAGATGTATTTTTAATAAATAAATTTTTAAATATAATATATATAACTTTTTATTTACGGAAAAAAAAAGAAAAAAAATATTATTTTTATTAATATTTTTAAATATTTATAAAATTTGATTGGACATATTTTTTAAAAAGTAAATTTTTAAATAGATTTATATAATTAAACCTGAGATGATAAACAGTTGAAAATTCTAATTTTAAAAATATATATAATATTTTATTTATATATTTATATATTTATATACATTGAAATATTTTTTTGTTTAGTGAGTTTTGAAAGAGTTTTATTTTTAATAATAATTTTTTATTTTCTTTTTCGTTATTGAATAATTTGTTAATACTATTATTTTAATTTAGTAAGAAATTTAAATCTCCCTGCGATAAATATACAGTCTATTTATGATTAAACATTTTAAATTTTCTTTATATTTTTTTTATATCTTAAATCTTTTTTATTTAAAAAAAATGGTGTTTAGAAAACTGGAAAAAAATTAAAACTATATAGTTTTGTTTGGGTCAATTTTTGAGATTTCAAGAATTTGTATGTATGTGTATATGTTTCACTAGGTAAATAATACTGTTACGATAGTTAAAGTGACTTCTATTATTAATTCAAATTATCATCTAATTTATTTTTTTTTATCTAACGGTAAAAGGTAATTTATTATTATTATTTATTATAATTATATATAGATATTAATTTGGAGTTAAAGACAGAGATTGGAGATTAAATAATGACTTGATTTCTTTTTGGGCACTTATTATAATTTTAAAAATTTCATTTATAAATTAGGGACTAAACGATTAGGTCTAGGAATTGAGTTGAATTTAATTTTGAGACCACTTGATTATATAAAAATAGAATTAAGTATATAAATAATATTATAGCAAGTAATTTGTACGTTAAAGTGAAATACAAATTAACCATTTATTTTTATTTTAATCTAAATAAAATTTATACTTTAATATTATATAGATAAAAAAATGAATATATAACGAGCATAGTCAATATGCAACGTATGTCTTAAAAAAATAATTAAAATGAAAGAACAAATATATATTGTAACTCAATTAAGAAAATAAGAATATTTTTAGTAATTTATTGTTATATGACAATAAATGTCTAATATTTGAAATCAATTGGAACTTATTTCCTAAATGAGTTAGAAATATTTTTAGTAATTTATTATTATGACAATAATTTTAAGTTAATATTTTAAATATAATATTTCTAATTGACTTGAAATTAATATAATAGAGTTAAAATTATTTCTGTCTTTTTCATTTTATAAAAACATCAGTGACACCTTATAATTTACAAATTTGTGAGCTAAAAATATGCATAAATAATCACAACAAGGTTAAAGCGTTATTAATGGAGATGACACCTGCTGCTCGTAATGGGCCTGCTTGAGACTTCAGCACAGCTTTTTAAACTATCACGGCCCTTCCTTTCGGCCTTCTTTCTCGACTTCGCTGTCGTAGATTATATACTATTCGGCTTTCTCATTTTGTATTTCTAGTGAACTTGGGATACGTTTCAAACAAATCAACCATAATTATAAAATTATTTTATAAATAAATTTTAAATAAAATTTATTTATAAATTAATTTATCATATTTAGTATATTATAATTTAAAATAAAAAATTTAATTGAATTTCATAAAATTATATTTAAAATAATTTTTAAATAAAAATTCATTTGTCTTTATTCCCTAAAATAATTTTGACATAATTATTTAACAAAAATAGTAATATAAATAAATCACTCATATTCCAACATAATTAATTAATTAAATTTTAAAATTTTAAATTTCATATCCTTGCAAATATTTAAAGTTTATATTTATTAATAGACTAAAATATATTCAAAATAAAAAATTCATTTAGATTAGTAATAGCAACTTCGTACTCTTTAAAAAATATTGAAAAAATAAATGAGGACAGTTTAGTAAATAATATTTAAGTAAATGAGCAGTTTAGTCAATATAAATATTAGTGGTTAATACGTGAAATTCCTTTGCAAATTTCAACAATTTTAATAGGATTTGAACTAAATTAATCTAATTTCATGAAATTCAATTCACAGAATTTAAATCTATATTTTTTTTTCATTTCAAATACAAAATTTTGGATTTCTAAATAAATTTCACAAAATTTCATGGAATTCATTTATTCCAAACGGGCTCTCAGTGTTTTGACTCTATCTCTTTATTTTATAATTTAGAGATCCAACAGATCGCAATAACACTGTGAACTGTATAATAGGCAACATTTTTTTTTTTTTTGAAACTAAGTCAAAAGTTTTAAATATTATTAGCATCCATGGAAAGAACATCGATTAATAGGATGATGGAAAATTCCAATCCATCCCGTGAGACATAGAAATGAATATCTATGCCAACTTATGGCTGACTTGATTTGTTGAACTACAAATATGAGAAATGAAAACACTAGCTAGCTCATTCATTAGGGCTTTACAATATGAAATAATAAGATCAATTTAATATATAATAATAATAAAATATATTAAATAATAATATTAGATTCTTAAATAAACTCTAACTAATAGATAATATAAATTTCTCACGATCTTTATCTTAATAAAATTTATCTTTAACTTCAATATATATCTCAAATTTACTTCAACACGAGGACGAATTCTAAAATACTCTTAAAACTTAATTTTAATGATTAACAAATCAAAATAAGAATTCCCATCTCAACTTTTGAATAGCCTCTGCCACCATTTTGCTATCAGTTTCCATATGGACAAAACTAATATTATTGGCCTTTAACCAAGTCAACACCTCTCTTAGGCCAATAGCTTCACAAATTAATGGATCAAATATCACCAATTGTGGTCATGAATGGCAACTAATAAACTCTCCTTGCGGCCTCCGACAGACCCATGCAGTAGCACTTCTTTGATCTCCATTAGCCCCATCAATATTACACTTCATAAAGCCTTATGAGGGAGGTAACCATTTCTTAACAGAGGGAATAATAACAGCGTTTGAAGAAGAAATATGCTGCTGAGTTTGCCTCCATTCCTGCAATAATTTTCGAGCTTGGTTCACCGACACTCTTTGCTCCATACGCTTTCGTTTCCACACCAACTCATTTCGAGAATTCCATATTTGCCAAACTATCATGATTACTTCAGCCAAGAGATCTTTATTCCGCAATTGCAGAAGGTTATGATACCATTCCATTATTAAATTAATGGAGTTTATAAAGCCAACTGATGATAGCGTCCACACAGTTTGGGAGAAAGGACAAAACAAAAAAACGTGGATATCAGTCTCAATGTCTGCATCATAAAATGGACAGTAAGGAGAAACCTCTAAAAATTTATTTCTCAAGTTTTGCATTGTGGGCAACAAACCCTTTAACGTTCTCCACAAAAAATGTCCCACTTTGTTCAGAACCTCCAAACGCTAAATACTCTTCCATAAATTTTGCTCCATTACGGGTGGTGCTTCCAATGAAGAGATTTGAATTCAATAACCAGATTTGACAGTATAATTGCCTTTGTTTACCCATTTCCACTGCCATGTATCACAAGCATTAGAAAGGCTCAATGGAATTTGTAAAATGTGAGCCGCTTCTTGAGAAGAAAAGTTTTGATTAATAAAATCAATATCCCACGTCCTCAAACTTTGGCAAGAACAAATCAGCAACTTTAACATCCTCCATGCCGGTGTTATTATCTGAAGAGATATAAAAATCATCTCCATTACATATCCAAGAATCTTCTCAAACATTTATAGATAAACCATTACCAATCCTCTTGAAGCATCCTTTCTTAAGCAAAAATTGAGAAGAAAAAACACTACTCCATATATAACTTGGATTAGATCCTTTCTCGATAGTTAAAAAAGATCCCTGAGGAAAATATCGGACTCTATAAAGTCGAGAGACAAGAGACTTTGGTTGGGTAAGGAATCGCCAACCTTGTTTGGCCAACAAAGCTATATTACATTCTCTTAATTTACGAAATCCAAGACCTCCATTAAACTTTGAAATAGTCATCCTTGTCTAGCTCATCCACCTAATGTTAGAAATATTAAAATACAAACTTTGAAAATTAGGATATTTGCTTTGATAGCGTGATTACTATCCTTTAAGGAATTAAAGCTCCATTACAGGTGTTTTGGGTTTATTTACAGCATTCCTCCGTGATTTTACAAAGCAATATTGAACACAAGGAAAAACGAAATAATCAAATGAGTTGAAGAAAAAGAAAATTAGGAATCATATTGAATAACCATTGCAACAGGCAGAATAACTATTTCTTTTATTTAATATAACAGTTACTTGCATTAATCAATATTAATTTAAATTTTAATAATAACAATTATAATTTGAAATTAATTAAATAATAAAATTAACAATTTAATTATTTTAGCTCCAAGTGTCCAATTTTTTGATATTTTACGGTCAAATTTTAGTTTTCCTCCATATTATTCCACCGTCTATTTTATTTAAATTATTATATTAAGCATTTATAAACACCAGTAACTTTTTATCTCTCTTTTACGTGGAATACCTCAATTCATATAATACACTACTACACTGACACCTAATTCCTCTACCGTCGCTACCACCGTTGGACCACCAAAATTGATTCATTCTTCTCTCAATCATATCATAAATATTTGCAGGTAAAATAAAAACAACCATTAAATAATTGGGCATAGTTTGTTCCACCATTTTTAATAAAATTTCTTTACATGCACGAGATAAGAGTTTCCGTTTCCAATTTTGGGGCCGCTTGCAAACCTTATCCATAACAAAACTAAATAATTCTATTTTATTTCTAGCAACCACAGTAGGTAAACCAAGATAAGTATCATGAGAAGAGTTTTCAGACACACCTAAAATAGAACATATCTCTCTTTGATCATTGACACTGGTATTCGGGCTAAAGAAGACTGAAGACTTGTCAAAATTAATATTTTGGCCTAAAGCCATAGCATACAAAGAAAGACGCTGCTTTATATTTTCTGCATCAGAATGTAGAGCCTTGAAGAAGAATAAGCTATCATTAACAAAAAAAAAGATGGGAAATGCAAGCGGCACCGTGATAAATATGTACTCCACGAATCAAACCCGGTCTTTCATAATTAGTTAACAATGCAAATAGTCCCTCTGCACACAAGATAAAAAAAGATACGGCGACAGTGGATCACCTTGACACAAGCCTCTAGAAGGTATGATAGGTCTATCATATAGAAAATGCAAATCAACAGAAGAAACAACTCTCATAATCAATGCAACCCACTCCGTAGGAAAACCCATTCGTTGCATTATAGCCTTTACAAAAGTCCTCTCTATTCGATCATAGGCCTTGGCAATGTCCGTTTTTAAGGCTACTACACCACTTTTCCCTTGTGTCTTGCTTTTAATATAATGGTGCAATTCATGAGAGATCATAATATTATCTGTGATCATTCGCCCATGAATAAAAGCTGATTGCACTTATGAAATGATATCAGGCAAAACAAATTTAATACGGTTTGCTATGGCCTTACAGACAACTCTATCAATTACACTCGATAAGGGAATAGGCCTTAATCTCGAATACATTCAGGTGTTTTCTTTTTCGGAATTAAGATGATAGAAGTAGAATTAGCACCTGGTAAAGGACAGCCCACATTTAGACATTCTAGGCAAGCTGCGACAACCTCCTCATGAATAATATCACAATATTTTTTTTTAAAAAATCAGGATTTAGCCCATCAGGCCCCAGGCGCTTTGTCCGGGTGCATACCAAAAATTGCCTCCTTAATGTCAGTAGCAGTGTACGACATTAAAGAAAACCCACACGTGCTAAAGAAACCCGTGGTTGAATGCATTGAAGAACAACCTCCATATCTTCATTAGAAGAGGTAAATAAGGATTGAAAATATTCAACTTCCAGCCTATCCAAACCATTCTCCCACGTTACCCATCCTTCATCATTTCTCAACTGCTAAATTTGATTTTTTTTTTCTTCCGAGAAGTGGCCATTACAAGGAAATATCGAGTATTCTTATCACCTTGAAACAACCACAATTACTTCGAACGTTGCTTCTAAAAATGCTCTTGTTGCAACAGCAAATCAGAATAACAAGCAATTCTATAAAACTCAATAGAGACTGAATCAACCTTGTTTTTGAATTTCGTCATCTGATTTCTCACTAAATTCAATTTCTGCTTAAATCAATCTTTCTATTGAGCCCCCCAAGCCTTCAAATTTAAACCAACATTTTGAATACGAAATTGATAGGGAACAATTCATTTTTTGACCATCTCTCTTCAACAATTGTACGACAACCTTCCTCCATGCTCCAAGCATTTTCAAAACGAAAACGCTTTTATGATGAGCAATGAGCACAGTATTCAAACAAAGAAATAACGAGCTATGATCAGATTGAGTAGCTGTTAATGTTTCAACATATGCGTCTTAAATAATGTTTCGGCAAGAACTAGAAACCAAAGCTCGATCAAGTCTCTCTTGCACCCATTCATCTGTTCCTCTACTTTTCTCCCATGTAAAACGATCCCCTCGCCAACTCATTTCCTTCAAACCACAAGTATTTAAATAACGTAATCTTCTACCAACCTTATCTCCAAAGGATAAGAGATCATTAAAATCGCCTATGACATACCAAGGCAGGCTAGACTTGGTACATAAAGACTGTAGAAATTGCCAAGATTCTCGTCGATGAGAGCTTTCTGATAGCCATAGTAACCTGTTAAACGATATCGTGGGGTAGCTCTCTTTTTTAAATAACATTTACTAAATTAGTGATAATTTTATGGCTGAGAGTATATTTACTAAATTGATGATAAATTTACTAAATTGATGATAACTTTACTATGAAGATGACTCGAACTTGAGACGTCTCACACTCCACATCTGTACACAAGAGATAGGAAGACTAATCATATCACATATGATTGACTAGTGATTTATCTTTATCCCTTTATATGTTTTACAAAAAAAAAAGACCAAATCACTAAAACAACCTAAAATTTGACATCTTTAATAAATTTAGTCAATACTTTTAATTTTATCTATTACTTTTACAGACTTATTTTTCCTTATTAATTATGGTCGATGTCCAGAGTCCACTAATTTATTGCTTATTTAGTTGTTAATTGACCCTATAACACGCCAGCTCATATCTACGTGGTCATTCTTTAACTGTTCATCCATACTTTTAAAATCTCTAAATTAGAAGTTTGAATTGTTGAAATAATCTCTTCCTCGTGCCATCGCAGGTTTAAAAGAATTTGGTATGATTTTGCAATTAATGACAGACATTTGATGGACCTTCGGCAACCAACACTCACTGTAAATAACTTCAAGGTCCATCAAATAGGTTTTTTCATTCTCAGAACTGCACTATTAAACTACATGCAATAGGCTCTAGACAAAGGTTAAAATTGGTAATAAAAAATAATTATAAAATATTGATTTCTAAAATTATAAGCATTATCAAATTTGAAAAAATTCGAAAGTTTGGGACTTTTTGGTGATTAAGCATTTTGAGTATAAATAAAGCTAGATGTTAAAGAAGTTTGGCCCGATGCACCAGTGTTCAAGCTTTAATGATGGTGTCCTGTTTTTCCTTCAAAGTGTGTCCTACGATGGCCATTAGTTTGCGGACACGGTTTCGGCTCTGTCTTGCCCTATCCAAATCAATACTGAAATGCTTTTGAACTGTTCCATTACCCAATGAGTTTCCATGGCTACCCAATGCTTTTCAAATCAGCATATTACTATACTTTTAGAAGCATTACACAAATTCACCTTTATATTCTCTGTAAAAAATATTATTGCACTCTCAAAATAAATATTTATTAAATATTTTGATTAAATTCTTATTTTTAATTATAAAATGTGAAAATTATTGTTTTAAAAAATAAATTAATTAAATATTATATTAATATTATATATATATATTTTACATATAAAAGCTGAAAATTTTTAAGACTATTATTATTAGTATCAGAAGGTGTGAAATTATTAGTCCAATATATAAGTTCACCAATATGCATTTAGTATAAAAATATTGTCTCGCCCTTTATTTTAGAAGTGTTATAATACCTCTAAAATTATAAATTTTTGTAATTTGAATTGAGTAATTCGATAGCAAAGAATATTTGTAGAGTTAAGTCATGGGTTCAATTTTCTGCTATACAAACTCTCCTCGAGCCAGTCACTATTTCCGTTGGCTCGAAGCTCTAAGGTGGTAAAATCTTTATCATTAGACCATCACTTTGGGTGGAACACATTTCTTATATTAATAATAATATTTTTAATTTTTACATATAAAATATTAATTTAATTTATAGTAATTATTAATTATAATTTGTTTTGTACAAAAATTTTGCAAATTGAAATGTTGGTTGAAAACAAAACTCATCCTATCCTAATAAGTCATTACCAGCCGATAACAACAATTTTTATGACACCTACTTTCTTGTGGTCCTATGCAAGCCCAAGGTGAGAAGACAGCTGTGGTATGAAATCGGGAGGCACAAGACTCTGGTTATCCTTTTACTGCTTATTCCCTTGATTTAGATGGCTAAAGTTTTTCCCTTGATTGAAGAAGAGAGATTTTACAAGAAAATATAAAAGAATAGTATTTTCCGATTAAAAAACGAAAAGAAAAGGAATATTGATACATGTAGAATCATAATTTCTTCCCGGTTCTTTATCCAAATCTGAAAAATCAATTGCATAATAGCAAGAACAGAGGATCAGAACTCACAACTCACTAAAATTAAAACTTTTAAACTAATAAAAGCCCAAATTGACAGATCATCTACCAACACTGATCAGTCTCCCAATTTTTACCAGCATAACCATAAGCTGCTGCCATTGCTGCTGAGTTGAGAGAAGACGATGACCCAAACCGGCGGCCATGGGAATAGAGATCTCTGTCATAATTTGCCCGTTTATCAGGATCCGATAACGTTGAATATGCTGCATGAATTTTCTTGAACTCATTTGCAGAAATTTCTTTGTAATTTACAGACACAACGTCAGGATGGCAAGTTCTTGCAAGTCTCCGATAAGCCACTTTTATTTCATGGCAACTCGCACTTGTTGGAATTCCCAATACTTCATATAACGATGAAGTTGAAGCCATTTTCCGGTGATAATTAATCAATTATTCTTGTTTTGGTATAATTCTTGGTGGGTTGGATTTGACGCGCACTAATTGTTTATCTGTGATGGAGGAAATGAAATTGGAGTTGCTACAAAATAAAGTGGCGTGAGAATTATTGAGGTGGCTAGGCTAGGAGGGAATGAAGTCAAATAATATATACAAGGGTCACAAGAATTTAACTGTAGTTAGTTTTTCTTTTTATTTTTTTTTTAAATAATTATTTTTTGTGATTTTTATGTATGGTTATCTTATTATCTATCTAGACTTTATGATATCCAAAATTTTGAAGTATTATTTCTGTTTAATTTTAGTTTTTATTTTTAATATTAAAAAATTTATATCTTTAGAAATCAATTGATCAAATAAATAGATTTTATTTTAGAAACCGATTTTATTTTAAAAATCAATCAAAAATCAAATTCTTTTGGAATTTCCAATAGTTTTTACTCTTATACTATCTATAAGAGTGGGAATGAATGGGAATAATGAAATTAGCTATAGTAATGTCAGTGAAATTTTATAAATTTTAAAATAATTTTAGTTACGATCAATTAGAAAATTACATTCTATTAGTTGATTGAATATAATTTATAATATCTATTTTTTAATAAAGGATAATTAAACATTTCAAATTTTTATTATTTTAAATTTATTTTTTAATAAAAATATATATAATATTGAGACTTTCAAAATTTTTTATATTTTATTTTTCAAATTTAATTTTTAAATATTTCATTCTGTTCTTTTATTTTAATTTAAAATATTTTATTTGGAAAGAGATAAAATATATATATTGTAATTTAAAGTATATTTGATTCTATTTTAATGTCATGATTCTTAATTTTAAAATCGTCACCGACATTATAATGCTAAAGTTATCCAGGTTTTAATAAAAATAATGCTCTTTAAAAAACTATTTTCTAATCTAATATCAATTAGAACTATTTATCGATCTAATATTTGTTCTACCATAAAGAGAGAGTGTTATATTAAAATCACCAATTGAGTTGATGATTTCAGTGTAATAAAAAAAGTAACTCGTATTTGATAAGCAATTAGCAAAAATTAATTATATAAATAAATAATAATTTTTATTTTATATTGAGACCGACAATTCAATTGATAATTTTAAACAAAATGAAAACTTTAACTTATTAGTTTACATTTTCAATAAAAGACAATTTATTTAGTGGTTTTAATGTAACTATGAGATGTGAACACAGTCATCAAGAATATACATAGAACATTGTTTTGTTAAAAGTCTACCAGATTAAGTAATGGTTTCACTAAAAGAATTAATTATTTTCTCAAAGTATTTTTTCACCAAAACACACGTATTTGATGATTTTGATTTATAAATATTTCAAATTAAGTAATAATAACATAAATTTTCTTCCATGATTACAAATTACCAAAAGTAATAAAGCGCCTCGAATTGACTTGTGCTGTGTTAAAAATGACTTAATAATTAATATATGAAAAATTAATCATACTAACGTCTCTCCATATGTTATATCTTGGAGATTTCCTATTATGATGTGCCATGCCAAAGTATAATTCAATATATTTTTAGAAAAACTTATATAATATTTTATTTTTCAAAATTTTTTAAAATTTTTACTTTCTAAAGTTAATTTTTAAAAAAATATATGTAGAAAGTAATATATAAAAACAATTTAAAACTTGTATTCTATTAGATCTTCAAAATTTATTTTCATTATTTATTCTTGATTTTTATTATTTTTACATAACTTGTCTGCTTGGTGCTTTTTCTTCAGTTTTTTTTTCTTTTATATTTTATTTTCATAATTTTATTTATCATATAAATTTTTTATTTCCTACTAGTGTCTAAAAAATTACCACAAAATAACAAAAAAAAATATAAAAGTTATAAAAATAGATTTAGCTAGAAAATAATAATATTTCTAAAATCTGTAACATATTATGATCGAATTTATTTGGTAAGCATGGTCAATTTAAAAAAAATTATATATTAATATATTAATAATAGATCATTCAATTTATTCTGCATTATTTCTCCTTTATTTTTTTTTCACATGGAAATAAATTTATATTCCAATTTGATACTAAATTATTTAATATTATAAATAAATAAATATAAATAACGGTGGAAACTATAAAAGTAAAAAGTAAAAAGGCAACTAATACATCAAATATTTTAAAATTGGCGCATGTAATCCTTTTTTTTTCCGCTAAAAGACCGCTTTCAAAGCATGAATTCATAACTTTCAGAAAAGTAATATATAAATATTATAAATTTTAATTAAGTGTATCTATTTACAGTCTCTTGATTATATAGATTAATTATTATTTAAGCATGACTTAATAATTCAACTCAATTTGAACAAATCTTAAGGAGAAAATTGTTTTACATATTAATTGTACTAATTAATGTGAATTATATTTTTGAAAAGCAAATAAAATATACAAAGCCGAATTTAACTATGGTTAGTTTTTTCGCTTATCATTTTGTAATCTTTAGAAAAAATAAAAATTAGAAATAAAATAAAAAAAGAAAAAAGAAAAAGAAACCTTATCCATAAGAGATACAACTATCCCAAGCTGAGTCAGCAAAAATTGTTTGTATGGATAGGACTGCTAACCCTGTTGGGCCCAGGAGCTTTTTAACCCCAACAGTGCCATTGTTTGTACGGCATCACATCAGAAAAAGCAAATGACTGTCGTCCGTTGAAAGGACAAACCAAACCAATTCCCGCCAACGTTTTCTGCCCCTTGAATCCTTAATGTAAGGCTTTTAGTTTTTTTTTTTAATTTATTTTTTTCTTTACATATGAAATATAATGAAATATTAATTTTTAATAAAATTTCTTTGTAAATTAAATAATTATACCTAAATTCGGTTATATTAATAATTTTATCATTTAAGAAGCTTTTGCATAATCATAAAATTATTTATGAAGAAAATATGATACCCACTTCAGTAAAAAAATAACAAGAGACAAATTAAATCAAGCGCTGTAGAGCTCATAATTTATTTAAATAATATTTGAATTAGTAGTATGTTTATACTATGTACAATAAATATCTTTATTTATAATCATAGAGATATTGTGATAATATTTTAAAATATAAAATTTAATTAAGAAAAAAAATTTATAATTTTATATTTTTTAATTTTGTTAAAAATTATTTAAATTAAAAATGTTTATTTCAAATTCAAAACATCAAACTTAAAACTGAAAGAAAATAAAATATATATTGAAAATAATTTATTTTGAATTAATAAACTTTCTTAGACGATATTAAAAATAATAAAATAAATGGACAATAGAAATTTAATCATAGACGTATATATATCATTCTCAATTATAATTTCATACAAACCGTTTTCTCTTCTGATTTATCAAAATTTTCCTAATTTGATAGAGTAATAGAAATTATAAGAGAAAAAAAATATATCAATGTCGGAAAAAAATTATATAAGAATTATAGAAATTTAAAAAGAAAATTGATCTTACCAAACCTCAAAGAACTCCCTCTTTTTATAGTCTAATAATAAGCAATTAATGCTAATCTATATATTATCATTAAAACCGATAAAAAGCTATATATTGCAATTTTAATACAAATAAATATTGAAATGTTTGGATATTCATTATTAATAAAATTATTAATAAATATTTTCACCATTAACCTTTTCTATTATTCTTTTAAAAAATTTTCATTAATAATAATAAATGATAAGTATAATTGATTATATGATATTCAATGTCCATATTTTAATAATATTAATTTAAAAGATAAGTTATGATACATATTAATATGATAATCAATATCAAAATTATGATAACTTTTAATTAAAAAATAGGTTATAATATTATAATTATTTAATGCATATTAATATGATAATTGAATGACAATTAAGACCAATAATATGTATTTTTAATTGATAAAGATGGGTTACAATATTATAATAATATATTAATTATGATAATTAATATCAATATTTATATAACAATATAACTAATAATTAAATTCTCTACGACATTATCAAAATTTAAGAAAATCTTATGTGGCATTATAATTCTATACGTCATCAACAAGAATCTGATGTGGCACGAGCAAGGAAAAAATATTCATTTCAAAAGTGCCAAATATTAAATTTTTAGGAAAAAAAATACTTATATATATAATGATATGTCACGACTCAAAATCATGGGCCGGACCGGCACTAGGACCTAGGTAAGTTTAAGGCCCCTAAGGCCCGTAGTAAGCCTAAACTATTAAAATCCATTTCTATTATTATTTGACTAAGGGAATAGTAAGCCCATATTATGACATTATTCATAAATTAATCAGAGTTAACATTTTTTACCCAGCCTTAGTATTAAATACTATTCATAGCTCGTGTCCATATCCATTTAATAAAAATATATTTTCATGTAAATATTTATTTGTCATAATATGATCAAACTATTCCTATCATATAGTCTCCAAATATTAAAAAAAAAACACTCCAGAATTTATTTATAATCACACGATAATTTTTTTTATATAATCAAATATTAATTAAACATCCTAACTGCGGGACCAAATAAAATACTCGAAATAGCTTAAGTCAAGAAATAGCTCATATTAACATTTTTAGGGTTTGAGACAACCGCTAATTCTTTGCGGAGAAGGAAGAAGAGTTTTATATACCAGCAATACTTTTATTCTCTGAAAAATATTTATGGATGGGGGATGAGTTTCACTAAACTCGGTGAATAATAATAAATAATGTAAACCCACACATTCAAGCAGTATGCTTTCACAATATATATAAAATGAGCATACTTTACAAGCACGTGTCATACATCAGCACCTTCAAACAAATCACATTCAGATTTTCACAACATGTGGAAATTGGTCAGTGAAGTCACAAATCCACCTATTGGCCCCCGGCCAATTTCCATTATAATAATATATATATAACAGGGAGTCGATTCCCCCTACTTGGCCCACTGACTCATAATGATACACGTCGTCCTAATTTCCACCAAGATACAAAAACACATTATTTCACATCGCAATTATTCACCAATATAATTAATACAATAAATGCAACATATGAATGTAATCAAGGGTGAAAATTGTATAATTTATGAAACCGAAATATTATATATCAAAAACTGAGATTTTAGAACTGGAATATTATATTTGAAAGACGAAGAATATCAATATAACAATATAAATAGGAAATGATTTATGATTATTTTAAATAATATAAAGAGTATATGGTATGCATGTGAAATGCATGTATTCAAGATGGTGTACACCATTTATTATTACTCACAGTGATAGTAGAATATTCCAAATCTACTTTAGGTCTTGACTTGGAGGAACAGTGGAGAAACTCAATTGATCTAGAAAGGCACATATAATAAAGGGAGATATAATCAGACAATGAATACCTTGACTAATAAATTTAAAGAGTTACTTTTAATACCTTTACTTATTTTATTTTTATATTTAAATTTCAATTTCTACTATAGCAGCAATCCCTCAAAAATATAACTATCTATTTATTTTCAATATAACTCAGCTTTCTAAAGATATAATAACTCTAAATAGATTATAATATTCTCTATTAACCTCAAATTTAACTCATCTATCAACTTACTATATCTTGTATTAATAATATCATTCACCACAAAAATATTTCACATAATATAATCTCAATTTCATAATAGTTACTATTTACCACCGAATATTA
>CANUEX010028529.1:0-10832 GCA_948099535.1 Jatropha multifida | reverse complement strand
GTCCTATAATGCTAATACACCATTCATTCCAAGAATAAATATATTAACATTCATACACCATAAATATAATAAGATCAAAATACTTAAATAACCATCAATCTCATTAATTACATTATCAATATTTACAACTTTAATACCGTTTACAATAAGTCTATACATGCCATTATTCACATTTTAATACATGGCCTACCCAAAATTAATACTTCTACTCTGAAGCTATTCCTTCGGTCTTTGAGTAGCCCCCACAGTTCACAACTTGCGCGTGATAAAAATCAATGCACTGAGTGAAAGACTCAGTGGTGCTAAATAATTATCACATAGAATAGCAAGAAATGCCAAGTAATAAATCTCAAATATTTTTAGAAGATACTCAAATCGAAATATATGTATTAAACATTGAAAACGTGCCAATTAAATCAAATATTTCAAAAACCGTAAGAAATTCACTTTTAAAGAACATTTCAAATATCACAAGTGCAAATATGTCTCTGATTTCTTCATAACAAAATAAATTACGTTCTTAGTTAAGGAAATTCATAAATACAAATACATCTTCATTTTCTTATAGTAGAATAAAATTTCATTCTTAATTAAGGGCTCGTACACATACAAACAAGAAATATAACAAGATTCATTCAATCGTGGCCCGTGAAACCGCCACCCCCATATCTCATAACCATGGCCTGTGAAACCGCCACCACATATCACATAATCGTGGCCTGTGCAAGCACTACCACAAATAATAAGCGCGTCTGCCTATTTATAAGGGCTGATAACCCTAGCATATGATCATAGCTTTCATATAATAGAATGGGATGATAACCCGAGCATGCTCTTATATCAATATCAATCTCATTTTACTATATTTCAATTGTGTACAGTAGAGCCCAAAATCAAATCATTCTTAATCAAAACACTTTATCACTTAATTACTCATTATATCAAAATCACTTAACTTACAACTTACGAAAATCCACCACTTTCTCCTTTTCTCATACATAATAAATTCAATTGACATATTCAAAACAAATATACTTAATATGATATCAAAATACTTAAATCAAGCTTTGAAAGAATGAAAATCAAGCCTTACCTACTATAGAGGTTCGGCCTCTTTATGACAATAAAGGACGAAAGGCTTCCTCCATCAAAAACCATAATCTCTAACTCAAAATCATTACTCAAAACCATTACATACATCACTTTAAACACTTAACCATAAAACTCATTTTATAATTCCAAAACCTTCTTTTAAGTCATGAAAATTGCTAAAACATTAGAATTCAAATTAGAGCATTAAACCAACATCAAATTACTCATTAACAACCTCTTTTAAATTAGTATCAAGCTTAAAAATCAAGGAAACACCAAGGCCCTGCACCTTACCAAGGTTCGGCCTCTTATTCCAAAAACAATGGGGAAATGATTTCTTTTCAAAATAACCACACTCATTTAAAGGAAATTCATGTCAAAACTCACTTACAATCAAAGGTAATCAAAAGCAAGAACAAAATGATAAAAAGAATCAAAACCTTCCTCCAAGGAGGTTTCGGCCAAAGAAGGGGAAAGGGGAAGGGAGTGCTCTCCTTCTCTTCCAAGCATTCCATTATGCTTATTTAGCATGAAAAATCATATTAAAACAATCACAATACATTTTACTAACTCAATTCACACAATTTCTCAAAACCCATTCAAAACCTAAAAATTACAAACTTAAAGAAATTGAAAGAGGAATAGAAATATTATTGCACTAACCTTAAAGGCAAGCTTAAATAAGCTTAGAAAACTTTAATCTTGCACCTTCTCTTTGCCTTTAGTTGAAGGTTCTCCCACTTCTTCAAAGTAGGAAAAATATCCATTAAGGTCGAATCATGGGCATGGTCTCTCAGCCATACAAGTGTTTTTACTAATACAAGTGGAAAAGGAGTATAGTGCCCCAATATCTATTCAACGATGGGCAAAACCTTGAGGCTGTCATAGCAATCAACACCGCTAAGAAGTAAATACTAGCTAAGAATGCAAAAACAGAAAAGTGATGGCCAGAAAGGACTAGTATAATCTATGTTCATGGCACAGTCAACGAGCGGTTGTAGGGTCATGACATCAGATCTAGGTTCATAATCAAGTAATTCATGGATGGAGAAACCAAAAGTTTATGGGAAATGAGAAACAATATTCATATGTAACTGGGACAAAGCCGGAAGTTCTCCGATCGCTCGCCATCTACTTGAAATAGCATTGAATTCTTCAAATAATGGACAGATCTCAAAGTCATTATGATGAAATAGATTGTTAGCAGGATCAAAATGATAAATTACGCATCTTAACAGCCTGGGTTGGTTTTGACTATTTAGGTAATAGCTCAAGCCTTTGAGTTCAAAAAGGGAGAGTGATTCCCAGTCACCATGATTGAAACTCTAGAAAAATGCTTTGAATATAAGAACTAAAGACTAATCCATAGTAAAACAGAAGAAGCAGGAGAAGGAAAAAAGGGGTGAAGATGCAGGAGTGATGTGGAGATTTTATAACAAAATGATGAAGGGGGATGGGATAACAGCTAGATACAGTGAAGTGTGAGTTAGATGCCATTTCGTAATCAATATGGTGCCTAGCTATAATGCATAAATGCAATAATCACAATATTTAAGAAAGTCCATTTAATTCAAATTATTTTTCATTTATATAATCATTCCCAAGCCGGGTCCACCATGTGCAAAATGAAAGGCAGAAAAGAAAAAAAGAAGCAATAGTCTGTACTAGGGAATCCTATTCTATAGCCTCAGTGTCATCATCATCGAATCCCTCTACCCCCTCTTCACTAGATTCTCTAGCCTCCTCGATCACATGTTGCCTCTAACTCACGCCTTGACCAACACATCCAAGATGAAGGTCCTCAAACACTACTCATACGCCTCACACCCACTCTCTGCATACAAGCATAATACATCAATAAACATCTCTCATGCATACACACATGACATCATTTATACTTTTCTTATGCAGTTTTTACTCATAATGGCATGCTTGTCGAAAAGCCTAATTATCACTAATTGAAGGTGTGTCGCCTCATAAAGCTGGCTCAACTCATTGTATTGAGCAACCGGCACCTGTAAAGCGAGATAGGGGCAAGGACAGATGTAAGTAGTTAACAAAAAAAATGATGCAAGGCAATTTTCAAGATAAAAAAGGAAAGATACACATGAGTGCAACCAGGTGGTATCAGCTAGTATGGGCTCACCCGAGTCTTATCCAGCACACCTTCAGCTATCTCGCCCTTATTGTCTAGGATGAAAGAGAAAGAAGTGCCTGACCCATGCTCTGGTAGGGCAACAATGACAATTGTATCTGGAGCTTGAGGCTCGATACCTTTCCTTACATGCTTGTTGCGCTGCTAAGGATATTGTATGGACCATAACAAAGCTTGTGAATGAATAAAAACCATGCTAGGGCAAAGCCGAAGAGGAAATCGAACAAGATAAAACTTTTCGGGACGGGAGGCCCATCTTGTCCTCACTCCTACTCCACATCAACCAATGGATCAATGTCTCACGGAGGAGGAAAATGAACTAAAAGCTGTGTCTAAGCAAAAGTGAGATAGGCACTGAGCTCGAAGTTAGCAAGAAAGCTCGTAGCTGGTGTCCCTCTCCTGGTAACAGTAATGGCTCGATCTAGCTTGATATATCTAGTCGATAGCATATAATAGGGGACAGCATGTGGAACTCTCCTATGCTCAAGGCCCAACTGCCACTCGTATACTCCCTCCCCCAGTTAATACATGTCATAGAACATACTAGAGAGAAGGAGACGCCTCTGCTCCAAAGCGATGACAACCTGTACAAAATTTGGAAAGTTGACAGCATCTCCCCAAGGGTATCTAACCACCTGTGTAATAAATAAAGGAAAAATAATAATAAAAAAAGAAAAAAGAAGAAATAAACAAACACAACTTGATACCTGTTCCCATTTCAAGCTGTTCAGCAACTGTCTAAAAATACAAGATCTGGAAAAGTGTGGGGGTATTTCTTCATATAGCGCCATGCACGACCCTAAGGAAGTACACTCGTGAAAATCCCACCCGGGAAACTAGATAAAGAGGGCATAGGGAGGACATGTTGCTCACAAGCCCAAATCTGCAGCGTGTAATAATCAATGAACCAAATGAATATACAGTAGACAGACAAACAAGGAAATGAGAATTGATTTTTGTACCTCAATGGCTCTCCTATAGCCCACTTTCAGCTGCACACCTCAAACGTAGAGATTCATGTCATAATAAAAGTAAGAAAATGCAACACCACCCCAGTTAAACTGGCCAATAGAATCAAAGTCCTAAAGTGGAGGGAGAAGTGCTAAAATAACATCATTATTGTAGTTCCTAAAGAGAATGGTCGATAATGGATAAAATAGATAGGCCCTGGCAACCATGTCAACATCTATCTCCTCAACTTGCTCACGAGTCATTGCCTTGTAATGAGAATAAATGCTCTCATATCAGACTCTCTAATTAGAAATAATAGGCTTTACACCAATGGCAACTCGAAGACTAGCTCCCAGGCCTCGATGATCTAGAGTTTGCAATCTGTCATCAAATACAATAGATTGTTCGCCGAACGATAGTCCAGTGATAGTAGTAAAATTCACTTCACCAAAGAGGAGATGAAATGTATAGGTGGAGTCCATCCATCGCTCCATCAATGTTAAAAGGTTGGCTAGCAAAGTCTTCCCTAGTCCCTGAGGTAAGATGTCCATAAAATGACCAAAGCCTGCCTCATGAATGCAAACTTGTACTCGCTCCGGTAAGCAATCAAACCACTTTCCCGTCACATATTTGTTGACGCTTGATTTCCCACGACTCATGCCCATCTGCAAACAAAAGGGCAGGTTAATGTATTGATTAAAGCATGCATTACCACATTGTTGTCATGTTTGATGCAGGATAGAATGAACAAAAGAAGAAATGATGCAAAAGGAGTGAAAATAAAATAAAGTGCAGCAAAATAGATACTTTTGGCATAGGTATGAAGCAAGGGGCGCATGGAAGAACAATTTGGTGTAGGGAAGAACAACCTGACGAATGCTAGATTCATCTAGCACAGGACACAAGCGTCTAGCGTAAGGCTGAAGCAAGTGGCGTGGGTTATTAGCGCTATCTTCCACCCAACTATTGCATGCCACTTTTGATCTGGCACACGCCATATTAAAATGGCACATGCCATATTAAATTGGGGCATGCTAGTATCGTCTGACACAGACCCAAAATATTTAAATACCAACTTTTAGGTGAAAATTAATTTTGAGATTTTTACCTAGTAGTCATGCTTTTCCAGTGGAAATAATGTAAAAAATATAAGAGAAAAGCGTCGAGTCACCTCAATTGTGCCCCAACACAAGTGTTGAGACAAATCATGTCATAGACGGATGTCGGTGCCCACATTTAGGATAAAATCCCATAGTCTCATGCCATGGCTCAAATCTCTAGTCATGCAACACCTTCAGCAGCCATTTGAAAAATCGAAGGAAATAAGAAGAAGAAGAGTTGAAAGGATTTGAGAATTGAAAAGAGAAAGAGAAATGATCTTATATATCACTTTTCTAACTCTTACAAGGGTTAGTGGGCCAAAAGCCCAATATCGACCCACAAGCCCAGTTTGATCACACGGCTCACCACTGACACCTATTTCGTGTACCTCATCAACAAATTATCAATAGACAAGCTAATGCTGTAATCAGCAACCGCAAGTAAGTGTAACATGTTTCATTTTGCTTAAAATAGCATAATTTTTATTAAAATGCACAAAATTGTACCTTTACATAATAAAAACATATAATAATAATAATAAATAAATAAAAATAAATTTTCCTTTTCGCACACACATTAGTAAAATTTGTGTACGCATTTCAGATCCTACAAGGTAAAATAATTTTCCCATGTTTCCCAAAATAAATTGCCTTAGTCTGTGTGTCGTGGCACAAGTTTCACATCACATGTTGTGAATCCCCAAAGGAATTTGATCATCGCCGACACGAAAATATGTTTGAATCCCTAGTGGAGTTATGATTCTCATCACTTCATAACACTTGCACACCTTTCTAGGCCTACTCATGGGATTTCTAACTGCATGAGGCCAGAAAACCTCCTTTTGCATGGCAAAATTTGATCCTTGTAGAAATTCTCCAAGTGAAGCCAACACGATGAATTGTCACCTTTTAAAAAAGAAGGTCGTCAATGAAGTTTGTTCCCCCAGGTCGTCTAGGGTGATGCACCTCCTGCAATGGAGATTTCAAATCAAGTCATCTAGTGTGATGCACCTCCCGCAGTGGAGATTTCAAAACAAGCCATTCGGCATGACGTACCTCCCGCAGCGGAGATTTCAAATGAAGTTGTCCAACATGATGCACCTCCCATAGTGGAGATTTCAAATCAAGTCGTCCATCATGACACAACTCCTATAGTGGAAATTTCAAATCAAGTTGTCCAGCGCGAAGCACGTCTCGCAGTGGAGATTTCCAATCAAGTCGTCCAACGTGATGCACCTCCCGCAGTGGAGATTTCCAATCAAGTAGTCCAGCATTATGAACCTCCCATAGTGGAGATTTCTAATCAAGTCGTCCAACATGACACACCTCCCACAATGGAGACTTCTAATCAAGTTGTCCAACGTGACGCATCTCCCTGAGTGGAGCATTTCAAAATCGACTCAATTGTAGTACAACACCCATTCATCCGTTGAAGTCGTCCAAAATGATGCACCTCGAAAGTCACCTACATCACACATCTCATTTCACCTTACATCGTCTGAAAGGGAAATTTTTAGAAGAGGAGAATAAACGCCAAGTTTCTAAAGAAGTTGGCATACTACAAACATACAATCCGTTCAAAGAATGTGAATCAACTAAGTATGATTACTACCAACGCATGTACTTTACATTTTGACAAAATATTATCGAAATGGGGGCATGTTGTAGACAATCAATTTTTGCCCATAAAATAGACTTGATGATGATAACCTTTATTGCTAAAGAAGAAGTTGAAGCATTTAGAAATGATGATCCGAATTTAGGAAATGCGACATTTAGTACCTTTTTCACATTAAGTACACCCGGGATGCGCCTCGGTGTCCTAAGACACTTTGTACATCACCCAGACCAATTTTATAAAAATTAGCTCAATTTGCTGGTGGACCCACAATAGCCCCAGTAGAGCCCACTTATGAGGCCTACCAGTGATCCTTAAGGGATCCTTCAATGGTGGTGACATTTGTCATGGTAGAACGAGTTCAGAATGTCTGATTGATTTTATTCTTAAACTAGTGATCCTAGGGTAAGAAATCAGACACATTAGGTCATTTTCACTTTTTCGGGGTTCGTGCCGAAATAGGGTTCGAAAATGAGTTCTAGTTTCACCCTGGATAAATTTTACCATTTCAACAGATTTCATAAAAAATTGAAAATCGGCTCGTTTGTGTGAGCCACCAATGGGCCCACATGCCACATAGGCAATGAATAGTGTTAGAATCACCCATTTGCTTATAAATGTATCTCTACCTCTAAAGTTCAAGTGTTGGCATTTTTAGGGGTTGGCCATTTTGGAGTTGAGAGAAAATAAGGGTTGAAAAACAAAACAACAACAACAACAACAAAATCGAAATAACACAAAAAGCAGCAACTAAAATCAATTTCACTACAAAAATCTTAATAGTTTTAGGAAGTTTGATTATGTGAGAGGGTGTTCTTAATGAAGTCAATGTGCTCTAGACTTAGAAACCCTTCTAGAAACACAAAATCAACAACATAAACTAGGACCATCAAGAAGAGATCAAGCATTTTTGACGTGTTCTTCATCAACTTCAAGCAAATCAAGAGATTGTCTTCAAAATCAGGTAAACTAAGAGTCTAAACTTTATCTCTTTAATATTTCCATTCCATTTCAGTGAGAGGAACCCGTAAAAACTCATTTTACAAAAATTTGCAGCTTTTTGGGCGATCTGGCACTAGCCAGTCACATTTGGCGCACATTAGTTGGCAAGTGGCTCACGCCACTTGAACTAAGAAATCTCTAGATTTATGATTTTCTTGCATCTTCGATTGTTTGACACTTATGAACTCTAATTATCTTGGTATGGGATGAAAGTTACTTCCAGTGATATGAGATCATTAATTTAGAAGCTAAGTAATTAAAGAAACACCAAATTGTTCCTAGATTCTAATATCGAAGTGGATTAGGCCTAAGAGTCAAAAATTCACGTTTGATCCAAATGAGTACGTTAATAATTTTAATTCTATTTCTTGCAATGATTTGTGAATTTTGTTCATCTAACAAGATGAACATTGTGATCAAGAGCTTGAAATATTATTAAAATTGTTAGATTCTTTTTTCTAGCATTTATTTTATGCAAATTTAATTATTATTCTCTAATGTATATTTATATGATTATAGTAATGTTGTTTATTTAAATTTTTTTCATTCTACTACATCTGACATTATTTTATTTTCTGTCATTTATTTATTTTAATGATCTAATTTTTATTTTGCTCAATTTATCATTTATTGGACTAACATTTTCATTTTAATGATTATTGGGTTAATATTTGCATTCATCATGTTGTTTGAATGTGTTATAATTGTTGAATATATTTATTTTAATTTCTAAGTTTAATATAATTTATTCATGAAGTTGGTAATTTACTATTTTATGGGGTTTATAATATTATTTACGTAACTTGTTGAGAATTCAATAGAATTCTCATTTAAATTGGTTTATAAGAATTTAATTATTATTGATTTGTATTTGTTAATTAGAAATGGTAATATGTAAGGGGTAATGAATAGATTGCATTTTAATAGGAAAGATTGTAATTCTTTTCTCTTCCCTCCATTCTTTATGGTTGTTTATTTTTATGTTGGATATATGATTTTGATTGTGATAATTATATGATTGCCATTGTTTTCAAAAAATTGCATAAAATGTTTTACGTCTCAATTTAATTTAATACTGCAATTACTAAATAAATGAATAAACTTGAAGATTCTTTCCAAGTTTAAGCTAGATGCATCTAATCTAGAGACTTCTAATGTCATTATTAGAGCTTATGAAGACTCAAGAAGACAAGTGGAAGGAACGTTCAAAACAATAGTAAAAGTAGGACCTATTGAAAAGGAAACTGAGCTCATCGTCATCGACATTCCACTAACCTTTTCCTTATTGCTGGGTCTTCCATGGTATCACTCATTGGGAGGTCTACCATCTACTGTGCACCAGAAAATAAAACTCCTATTGAATGGAAAAATTATTACTATACCTACTGCTAGTGAAAGAAGCGTGGCTACACTTAACGTGGACAAGCAGGTCTTACTCCCACGGACTGGTTTCCAATCGCTGTTTTGAGTATTGATATGTGGTCCACTGTGTGTAACATCATAAAAAATATAAATTTCAAAGAAGGAAAAGGACTAAGAAAAAACCAACAAGGGATCACTGAACTTCTAAAGATCCATACTTAGAGGGATCAAATGGGTCTAGGATATAAAGCCATGAGCAAGCCATCGAAGAAACTTGGCTGCTTAGACATGGATGGACCTTTCGTCCGTTCGAGTGAGCATTCCTCTCCATGTCTACCAATAGAGCCTTTTGAACAGAAAAGGAAGATGTATCCTGGACTGGAAATCTTTGCAGATGTAATTGACATCTTGACCGTGGTTCTTGGGGAACCAAAGGCTGAGCTAGGGATTAGAGGAAAAATGAAGACAACAGAACAAGAGGGGGTTGAAGGATTACAAGCAGTCATTGTAGAGGGGGAAAGCAAAGAAAAGCAAGATGAGAAAGAAGGTGTTCGAAGTGAGGATGACACAAAGGAGAAGGCAGTTATTGAGGAGAAAGAAGACCACACAGATCAAGTACTGAAAGTGATCTGAGCTTGCATCAAAGAGAGCTTTGAATAAGTTGAAGCCCCTACTAATGTATTCCTTCTTGCTAATAATGACTTTGATTGTGATGGACTTTTCATGATTTTCAATGAAATGAACTTTAATTTTGCTTATTTGTTTGATATTTTTCCTTATGGTTCTTGTAATACCCATCGCCCATTCCCGAAGGATCAGAAGACGAATGCCACATTCGGTGCCGTAGCACCGTCTTATCCTACTTAATAATTTAAACGATATATTAGAAGTTGTTAAGTTTTCAAAGGTCGCAGGTAATATTTTTTTTAAAATAAAATTTAAGGAAATTCCTATGAAAAATTCGCAAGAGTTTCCCCTAAAAATCGACTTGCCACACAAAGAAAACAAAGTACTTCCAATATTCATACCTCCAAACCCCAAAACTCCAAATCAGAACAATGAATCACGCAGCACTTCTATATAATCATAACACTCATTTTAGATTCTATCTTAACTTAATATCATCAATTCATGGAAATAATTGCTATTGATCATTCACTTCAAATTCTCATATAGATAAAACATAAAAAAATAATCCCAAATCTCATTATTTTACAAATCAATATTTACAACCTCAATCTTTTTACAATAATATTATACATTTCGTAATTTACATCCTACTACATGTTCTACCCAAAAATAAAATTTCCTCTCTGATGCTTCGCGTTGGATCTTTAAATAGCACCCACCGCACACAACCAGCGCGTGATGAAAATCAACGCGCAGAGTGGAAGACTCAGTGGTGCTAAACAACTTAATAAATAAATAAAAGAGATTGCCTAAGCAACAAATTCATTACACAACTTAAAATTACTTAAATCAAATACAAAATATCAAATGAATACAAATCAATAAATATATTTTGAAAATCATAATTGAATTCATTCTTAAG
>CANUEX010028508.1:0-59728 GCA_948099535.1 Jatropha multifida | reverse complement strand
GCTGTTGTATGTCACGTGCTTGTGAAGTATGTCATTTATTATATTGTGAAAGCATACTGCTTGAATGTGTGGGTCTGCATTGTTTATTATTATTCACTGAGTTTAGTGAAACTCACCCCCCTTCCATAAATATTTTTCAGGAAATAGGAGTACTGTTGGTCCATAAGACTCTGCTTCCTTTTTCGCAGAGAATTAATCATGTTAGTATAAACTCTCTGTTAGTATTTGGAATACTCCGCACATTTTATTTTACTCCGCAGTTAGGATGCTTAAATAAATATTGGTTTGTAATAGAATTATCATGTGTTTATAAATAAATTGTGGAGTGTAAATGACTATCTGGAGACTATATGATAGGAACAGTTTGAACATATTATGACAAATAAATATTTGTATGAGAATATATTTTTATTATATGAATATGGGCCCAAGCTGCGAATAGTACTTAATACTAATGCTGGGTCAGAATTATTAACTCTGATAGTCTTATATAAAAAAAAAAAATGTCATAATATGGGCTTACTATTCCGATAGTCAAATGATAATAGGGATGGATTGTGATTGTTTAGGCTTACTACGGGCCTCGGGTGCCTTAAGCTTACCTAGATCCTAGTGCCGGTCCGGCCCACGGTTTTGGGTCGTGACATATTATTATCTCATCTTAAGAGAAATTAGACAATAGTAAAATTAAATTATTAATTAGAGAATGATCAATAATTTATGTCACATGTAAATAAAACATGACTAATAAGTGAAAAATATGTAAATGTATATTTAAAATATAAACGAGAAAGAAAATTTATCTTTTTCTATTTTAGAACATGCTTCAATAATTTATGAATCCTACTTATGAAATTTTTTATATATAATTCATAATTAAAGGCATGAAATCAATAGTTCAAGAATACATAAAGTTGACGTTTTTTTTTTTTGCGCACTACTAAAAGGTCCAGAATTTTTTTTTATTTAGGTTTTTGATGTTTTATTCTCTTTTTGCTCATGAATATTAAGTCCATAACATATCGTGATTTTCTTTTTGCACGTAGAGAAATATAGTTGTTAACCATATTTCTTATTTAATAATCTTATAATAAATTAAAATATATGCTAATACAAATTTAATGTGTGATTCAAAAAGTAGAGTAAGATCAATGAACTTATCTTTTATTATTGTTGTCGTAGAAGGTGTGTTTTGTGCTCACTACACCATTTGTTAACCATCAAAATTAAATTTTAAAAATACTTAAAAATTTATCAATTTGATAGATTTATAAAAAAAATACATTCATAGCATCCATGTAAAAATTTACAAGACATGGATGAAAAGGAAGAGAAAAGAGGAGCCTTAAACCTGCATCCACTTCGATGTTTAAGAGAATAATAAATAGTTATAATCAAATGAGATATTGTATTATCTATTACATAAATCTTGCATAGACATCATGTATCCGAATAGAGAGATTGATCCCCTGCATACAGAGGTAGAAAAATGTTTATTAGAGTTGTAGTTAGAATCCTTGTTGGATACGTATTCGTGAAGTAATAAGAATAAGATCTCCTAGCAATTTTATTCAAATAATAATATTTAATCTTAAAATATAAATTACTATTAAGTTCATAATACCTCTTAAAAAAAATTCATAATAAATATTTGTATTCTATCATATTTATATGAATTTTATATAAATTGCAACACTATTATTTCTATATATATAAAAAAATATAAGTGTGTTTTCTTTAATAATTAATAACCACATTATACTATTTCAAAAAAAAAAAACCACATTATAAATCGATGTAATATTTTGTTATTTTATACTTTAATTATTTTTATTTTTTGAAAACTGATTTTCTAGATATATATCTAAATTGAAGACTATTGTTTTTGAATTTTATATAAATTGCAAGACTATTATTTCTATACATATCTAAAATATAAGTGTATTTTCTTCCATAATTAATAACTACACCATAAATCAATGTAATATTTTGTTATTTTATAATTATTTATCCTATTTTTTTAGAAAAAAATTAATTCGCTTTTGAGCACTACATTTACTAAATCAATCATAAAAATTCTTATTTTTCTTTTTTATGTTCAACATAATTTTAGATAGTAATAAAAATTAATACCTTGAACAAAAAGACATCTATAATTAATTATTAAATGAAGTTTCTTTATTTTTCCATTCAAGTAATTTTATGGTTTGAGCAAGAGCAATATTTATTTTTGTTATTTTTAGTTTAGCTAAGAAATTAAATTTATTATTTTTTAATTTATTAATGTAGAATTCTGTTATCATTTTTAAATTTGTAGAAAAAGTTGGATTATTAGTTTTTATTATCATGACCAAACGATAAAAAACAAGATAAATGACAAATATTATTTTTCATCATATTAATTTATTTATATTTTTCAATTAAATTTAATTTATATCAATTATTTATAAGAAACATAAGATTGGTAGCGGTTATTATTTATTTTTGTTAAAATATTAAATCAAAGGTATTGTAAAAAATGAAGACAAATAAATTTTTATTTATTAATTTATTAATGAGATTTCATTTAATATCGACTCATTCAAAACTTATTAAACTACGTATTAAACGTATTTATGTATATAATAAATAAAATAGGAAAGCACTTTTTAGTCTCTAGGTTTTGAGGGCACCTAACAAAAATAATACTCTTCAGAAAAACTATTTCTCAATCTAATATTATTTTAAAATTATTTATCAATTTAGTCCTAACATGGAGAGAAAATGTTGCACTAAAATCACCAACTGAGTTGGTGATTTAAATGCAATAGCAAAAGTAACTCGTACTAACAAACACTCAGCAAAAAGTAATTATATAAATAAATAATAATTTTTATTTTGTATTGAGACCATCAATCCAATTAGTGGTTTCGATACAAAATGAAAATTTTAAATTGTCAATTTGCTTTTTCACTAGAACACACAATTCGTTTGATGGTTTTAGTGCAACTAGTCAGTAAAAAGTACATGAAAAAATAATATTTTGTGAAGAGTCCATCAAATTAATTAGTGATTTCAATAAAAAAATTTATTTACTCAAATTATTTTTCACCAAAACACATACATAATCTGGTGATTTGATCCATAATTATTTTAAGTAAGTAATAATAATATAAATTTTCTTACACAATTAAAAATTACCGGGAGTAATAAAGTTCTTTGAGTTGAACTTATATGATGTTAAAAATGTCTTAATAACTAATATATATAAAATTAATCATATTAATATCTATCCATGTGTCCTCTTATGCTACACCTTGGAGGCGTCCTATTACGATACAGATTTTGATGTATTGTACCTTCTCTAATATTTTGATATTCTTTTCAATGCTCAATATTTATATCAACAGTCATGCGAAAGGTTTGAATCACATTCACAAATGGTTGTTATAGGTTAAGAAATGTCATATGAGTCTATTGCTTAGGTACCATTATCATCTCAAATAAATCATTAAATGAGTGTCTAACATGAGATGCAGATCCATCACACGCGCCGAAAGACACCACATAATTAATCTGATTGACTCTTAATAAAACACTATTTTTTCTCATATACTTTTTACTGATTAGTGGTCACATCTTATAATTACACTAAAACCACCAAATAAATTGTGTGTTTTAGTGAAAAGACAATTGATAACTTAAAATTTTCATTTGGTATTTGAAACTACCAATTGGATTGATGGTCTCAATATAAAATAAAAATTATTATTTATTCATATAATTATTTTTTGTTGACTGTTTATCGGTACAGATTATTTTTTTTATTGCACTGAAACTATAAACTCAATTGTTGATTTTAGTGCGAAACTCTCTCTTCGTGTCATGATAAACATTAAATTGGGAAATAATTTGATGGAGAGCATTACTTTTGTCAAAAGCCCAAGCATTAATTTAATTAACTAATTCGTTCGTTTTGATAAATTTTATAAATAATTCACAGAGATTTAACTCCGTTAAACTATTTCATCATTATGTTAAAAAAAAAAAAAGCAATGTCGACTTCAAAAAAAAATTATAATTTTGAGAGTAGATGGGAAATAAGCTGCGTGCAACTTTGGCTATGCTCGATTCAGTTGGATTCGATTGGGATCAACACTCTCGACTGTGCATGGGAGATGATAAATGGGGAGATGGTGAATGATAATGAAGGGGGCAAAATGGTCCCATGAGAAAGAGAAAAATGAACGAGTGTGCACTCCAAGCATCCATCCCCTCCCTATCCCTAGATTTCATTTCAAAAATCTTATGAGAAGATGTGACCTTTTTGGGGACTAGTGGCTGTGGTGTTGGCAACTGTGATACATAATAATTACATCACTACAAATTTGGGAGACGTTACTTTTCCAATAGCTATCGTCCATTTTTTTCCTTTCTATTTTCAGTGAAAATTAATGAATTAATTTATTAATTACTGTTCGAAAACTGCAAACCTACTTCCCTCTGTACTTTACTAAATGCGTAAAACTACAATGTTTTGATTTGGTAACTTTTACACTTAGCTTTGGTATGCATTTTGGTTGGTTGATGACTGGAGAGTCTATTTTTAGTTCTCTCCTCGTTTCTTCTTTCCCACCTACCTCCTCTTCTACTCTTAGGTTAGTCAGATACATACTCTATGCCTTCTCTTTTACTGCTGTCATTTTACTCTTAACTAGAAAGAAAGATGATGACAAATTGATGTTTTATATGCTTAGAGTAAGGAGAAATATTTTTTTCTTTGAAAATAAAAGGGTAAATATTTTTTTAAATACTATATAATAAGTCGAAATAATACTGCATACTACGTAATGAAATAACTTCCCTTACTCACTCAACGAGTGAAAACAACTATGATTAAAATGATTTAAACTTAAAACATCTCGCTCGGAGAAAAATTATTTTAGAACTCTTAAGTTTTTATTATTTAAAATTAAATTTTTTAAATTTTTACTGACTTTGATTTTTTAAGAGTCTTGGAAAGTTATTTAATGATAAAAATCCCCAAGAGATAAATTTTAAATAATTTTGAAAATCCCAGCCTTGGAGAGGATGCCTCCCCAAAGGAAACATTTATGCAGTTATAGCTATAACTGTTATTTTTGCACCTGCTTTAATTAGCAATACTATGTTCATGATAAATGTCATTCATAAGGAGGACCGTCCTTTATTGTATAGTTCATAATATTATACCAATCAGTTAGGTCTCTCATGTATAAAAAATATATATATATATATGTTTTTAAACTCTTCTGTGTTGGTACCCACGAGAATTCTTTTTTTTTATTTTTTTTTTCCGATCTTGATTGTTATTTTAGCATATAAGGAAGCAGAAAGTGATGCCTAATATAATTAATTAACAAATAATAATTAATATTCTATTCATGTTTTCCTAAAGAAAGATTCTTTTGATAAGTTATAAATACTTTTTGGTCGGTCTAATTATATATTTGTTGAATGCTGGAGAGTCAAAATTCCAGATTTAATTAATTGTTTATACCAATTATGGTAAAGGCTATTTATTCCAAAAAAAGATGTCTACAATTATAATATATGTGAGGAAATATATAATTTTAATAAAAAAATATTGATACGAACTTTATACTAAAAAAATATCTTAATAAAAATGAAAGTACAAACCACGTTAAAAAGACAAAAAAAGCCTTTATAATTTACCGTCCAAGTCGTATTTATATATTATATTAAAAATCAATTAGTAATCCTCCATCAATCAATCAAAGCACCATTTTTTAAAAAATAAGGATAGAAAGAAGAAAAGAAAAGAAAAGGAGATGCTTAGTAGGAACCACTTTTGACTGACAACGATGTATGGAAATGGAGGAGTGACCTTAAAAATGTTATTGTCCACACATTCAGACAGTACACGTTTATAATAGACTGCCAAAATGGACAAAAGCAAACGAACCATAAGACACCTGGCTCTAACTCTCTAACTACACATCCACCTTCAGCTAACTAAATCTTCTCAAACCCAACTAAGGTACTCCTGCCCAATTACTATTCCTCCCATTGCCCAAATATTTTTATTCTATTTTTAATTCATTCAGGTCAGTCTTCAATGGGATGATTCTTCTCTTCACTTACTAAATTAGTGAAACTGGAAGAGGATCTTCTGGTTAATGTCTCTCATTCTTTTTTATCCTTGCCCCTTAAGTGATAATATGGGTTGGGCTTCCTTCCTATTATAGCTGAAGACAGCCCTAAAATCCAATAATTAAAAAAAAAAAAAAAACTATAGTGGGATATAAGGATGGTTGCCCAATAAATAAGCTTAAAGGACTCAATTAAGTGATATTTGATAATATCATTTAAATTTTTAGTATTTTATTTAATATTGTTTATCTATATAAAATATATAGTATTTAAAATTTATATTGTATTACAATTTTGCCTAATGCATATAAAAAAAAGTAAAATTAACAAAATAATGACTGAAAACAAATAAAAATAGAATGATGTTCATAGAGGAACAGATCTGTTTTTGTTAATCCGCTTTCTTTCCAGATCGTTCATCAATATGCTTTTTTTCATTGTGCGCAGCATAGAACTGGGTAATGCACTAGTTAGAAGGAATGGGAAAGTTAGAGTTAACAACTCATAGTGGTAAGCTAAAAGAAAAAACAATTTCCCCCGTTTACTGTTGGTTCTTTCACACATTTCATCAAACATTTTCCGCGCATTAGTAATTTTTTATTGCAGGAACTATAAAAATGAACCAAAATCCTTCTTTATATAAACATTACAATCCAAACCATACTTTACAATCTTTAGCTCAAGAAATTAATTGAGAGAAGAAAATCACAATATGTAGAGTCCAAAAGAGGTGTTTACCTACAATTTGACAAAATCTGAGACTCAGTTAGTTTTGGCTTCTTCAACTAGCAATTTCCTATTTTCTTTTCTTTTTCATCTTTCTTTCGGTCTCTACTTCCTCTATAATTTTCTATTTCTAATATTGATGCTTTTTACTTATATTTCTAATAAAATTTGAACCAGAAACACAAAATCCTGACTTACCATTTGTCGACAGTTGCTCAAGTTTCTTCATTTCTTCACATATGTTGCCATTTTCGAATCAATTTTAGTTGGAAAAAAAAAGGTTGAGAGAGGGAGAGGGATTAATATCGTTCCTGGGACTGATTTTGAAGAGAGAGAAATTGGTAAAGAAACTCCTTAAACTATTTGGCAATAACAACCGTTCATCTCACCACATTATTCTCTTAAACGCGATTGAATGCATGCTCTTATCCTATACGGCGAAGGACATGATTACTAAAAAATTTATTAATAAAGGGTCACAATAGAACCCTTGCAAAGTTTAGCGGCAACTAAGAGAAATGTATGAATTAGGACATTAAAATTTATATCATTACTAAAATAGTGATAAAAAACAACCTTAAAATAATGTCTCAAAGTCACAAATATTTTTCACATTCAAACAGAATCCATATATATGGTGAAATCAACACGCAAATTTCCATATACATGAATATGTTAGCTCCTATTCAATATGTATGCTCATGCAAGTAATTGAATAAGGCTTAAGGTCATAAGAAGCTAAGATTTTCCAGGAAAATAAGAAGCTAAGGTTAATTTACTCATCCAATGCCAGCAAACATATGCATGCAGAACGCATAATTCTCCTGCAAAGAGGATTTTGTTATGTTTAAAGGGCTCTCATTTTGCTAAACTCAGGGCCATAACTAAATGCAAATAGCACAAGACTGGAGGATTATATGAATCAATGTTATCTATTTCTAAGAACTTGAATCAGCAATTACAAAAACAAGCAGCAAATAACAAAATAAATACCTAAAACTTAAATGTAAGCCTATAAGCTTTGCTAAGCATGATATGGATTTATCCCATGGAGAAAGATTGTATGCAACCATTTGAACAACAAAATTGAATATCACATGCACTCAACAACAGCTTCAGCAGCTCTTCTAGGCTTGTTTTTGCGCCGGCTCCCATTTTGTTGGAATCTACCACTCATTGCTAAATTATCAGTACTCAATTTTGTTCTAACATCAATTTCCTCTTTGACAGAATCTGCATTTTCACTGGTATGTCCAGGCCTCTTCTTTTTCTGTCCATTTTCAGTAGCAACAACACTTTTCGCATCTTTATTAGAGATTGAATCATTAAAATCCTTGCCATCTTCTTTGATCTCTGCAGCTTCTTCCTCTCCTTCTTCAGTATCATCCTTCAATGGCTTTGTTGGCCTTCCTCTTCTTTTATAAGCTGGAACTTTGTCTTCTTCACCAATACTAGGATCTTCATGTGAAGCAATAACAGTCTGCTTCTTCCTTTTCCCTCTACCTCTACCCATATTGTAAAGTTGAATGAAACGAAATCTTAAACGACTAAAGATTCCTGCAAATATGACCAAAGAGAGGCCTAAATCAACAATGTGTTTAGACTCAATTTCTCTTTTTGGTTAAATAGGTTCCAACTGGGGTTGGAGCTGACTCACAATCCCACAATCTTATATATGACTCCAGTAATTCTGAGCAAAGTCTTATTTGATTTAGACTCAGCAATTTTTAAATCAACAATCAACATAAAATGAATAAGAAAGATCACAAGCTCACAAAACCAGAATATACAGCATTTTTCCACAGACTGAATTACTTCTAGTCTCATTTGGATATCTTTCAAAGACAACTGAACCATTTTAAAAAGTTCTATCTTCAGTTGATTGAAGATTTTCTATCCTAAGAACCCAATCAAAACTGATTCTTTCTTTTTTTTTTTTTTTAATTCCACCTTTCCGTTTCCTGGAAAATCAATTTCGAAGCTGCACTCAGAATCTTTCTTGAAACTGGCAAAACTGTAATATACTACTAGAAAGATGTGTGGAGAAATATCAAGACAAACAATGAATCCATGGTAGCTTCACTTTATATAATACCAAGGGACAAAATTGAAATTAATAAATGCATCTTTGGTTATACAAAACAAAGAAAAAAGTGCCCAAATCTCCAATCCTATTTGCAGAAAACGAAAGGCTTTTTCTGTTTTCGTTTCTCATATGCTAAACAGAGAGAAACACAAGATTCAAATATAATAAATTATTTCACTAATATATTTTACCAACCAAACAAAAGATTAAACCAACACATTAAGGAGCATATGCATTTCACCAAATGTTATATTACATAGGGAAATAAGAAACGAAGCTGACCTTAAAAAATATGTCCATTAATTTGCATCTTCGTTGCCTCAAAACTCAATCAAGGAAATATATAAAAACCCCAAGAAACAAATGGGTTTTCGTTTCTATCAGTGGTTTGCAAAACGAATCAGCAAATAGAAAAAGGGGTGAAAAAATAATCTAAATGGCAACTCAAATATAACCCAGATCGAAAACGATGTGATTCAAGAGAAATGGCAGCAGAAAGATTGAAACTTCGAAGAGTTTTATTAAGTTTATGAGCTTTAGATGAAATGGAGGCTGAGAGAACTGAAAACAACTGCACAGGAGAAGTTATGGGGAACAAAACGGTGAAGACGCATATAAATATAATTAATTAATTGAATTCCTTCTTTTGCGGGTTCAACTTGAATACAAAGGATAATGTGTAAAATATAATTAATTAATGCTAGACATCAGAGGATGGTGCATTTTGTTTGAAGGATAACCTTGTTGTAAAATAGGCATTTTTATTTTATTGATAAGATTTTATTGTTGGTGCAAATCTACAGAGTATGCATTTCTTCTTCCAAATATTTAATCTTGGCTAGAATAATTTATTTTTTATTTTTTAATAATCAAAACTAAAAGAATTAAAATAATTGAATCGTCCAATTGAATTAGGCTGAATTTTTATTTTTATGACGATTTGGTAGTAGTTTTTTGAAGTTTAAAGATAGAAAATTTTCAATTCTCGAATTGTGAAAAGACTATGCGTAGATCTTGATGCTCTCAAATTGAATTAAAAAATCAAATTACATAAAAAAGAAACAAAATTAAAATTACCAAAAACTGCAAAAATTTATTTAAATTGGATTGAATGTAGTTTACTATTATGCTTTTAAGAATATTAAATAAAATCACAATAGAGATTTTTCAACCCCCAACTGAACACAAGAAGAAGGAATTACAGGATCTTATTATACATTTTCCAGAACTTGCTAATTGGATTTACAGTATGATAATCAAGAACTCATCCTCAGTTCAATTATGTTCATGCACAAAATCCACAATTTGATTAGCATAAAATTCACTTCAATAAAAAATTTGCAAAAAATAAAAATGCAAACAACTCATAAAAGGCATGTGTTCCAAAGTAACAAATTAACAATCATAACAAAAATGCACATTACTTCACAAAATTTTCTCACATTAGGAGATAGCATTTGTGGTGATTTGGCATACAATAAACCAAACATAACTGAAATGCGTGCAAATTACTTCAAGATCAAACAGATGACTATATTAGTTGAAAGAATTCGGAAGACATAATTGGAATAAAGAAGTCCTCAAATGTTCCAGAAAAAATTCAGGCAAGTAATTATAGCTCAAGATCAAAAACGAAAACGGTAGTTCATGACAATAAAATCAGTCCTACAAAACTAGTTAACGGCATTCTTTTTTAAACACAGGGCATCTCCTGCCTTAGTTTGAGCTTCTCCAACAAAGCTAGATGCTCATGACATCTCAAAAGAGGTACCTACACAATTATCATTAATATAATCACTACAAATAGTTTACTAATCAAGTACTTCACAGAAACCCAAGTAATTAACCTCAATTTCCTTTTATACCTATCATTTTAGACTTTTCGAAACACAAGAAGCTTATACAACAACCAGGTATATAGTAATTGAAAAAGTGATGTCTAAATTTGAAAATCAAGAACTCACCCAAATAGCTCCAACAGTCATCAAACTACTTACCAAATAAACATTCTTAGTAGTACCAACCATTATTAGTATTAAAAACCCAAAAATCAAACACTCAGAAGCTCAGCTACTTTATTGTAATTGAAATAAAACCAATACCAAATACAAACAGAACCAGCTTCAATCCAATAGGGCATTAGCAGTAGCATACCTTTTTGATTAAATAGATAAGGATTAGCTTACTTTCCCACAGCGCATCTTCTAACATAAATACACAAAGCACACAATATCTACTATGGTACGCAATATATGTCTCCGGAATTTTTTAGGTAAATATGCAAGAGAAAGAAAAAGTAATTTTACACATGCAGGAAAATTTGAGTAAACAGAGAATTCAAAAAAACAACAGCGCAAATTTTACTATAAATTCCTTCAGATATTATCACGTTTTATATACAATGTTAGTTTAGATCCCATCTAACATTTTTTCTATTTTAATTTTAGTATTTGAAAAGAACATAAACACAAAATTGTAGTGGGGCCCTTAACTAAAGCCAAATCCAAGCAATTAAGTATTAGGAAAGAGAGAAAAAAAAATTCACTTGTGTTGTTTTTGTAATCGACTGCAAAATTCTTGGAACGGTTTGAATTCTTCTTGCCACTTTGAGAAATGCCTCTTCAACAAATTATAAGCTTTCAGTTCTTGTGAGCTAAAATCCACGGCAGCAGCATCAAAATTCAAGTGAATGGGGCACAGTTCATCAAAGAGCTCTTGCCCAACAGTTTCCACCTTATTGCTGTGAATGGACTGTTTTGAAATCATGAAAGCAAATTTATCATTCTCATGAACACGGCTACTCTCTGTATTGCATTGCATGGCAACAGGACAATGTAAAAAGAAAGACTTTGGTTTTTCAGAATCAACCCAGAAGTCATCTCTAGCATTAGCAAGGGAGACAGCATCCTCACCAAAAGGCTCAACAGTAGAATCTGGCATGGCCATTTCTCTGGCCACTTGCATTACTTCATTACATCGAATACTCAGTTCTCCCTCTGGTGAAAATGCATCTTCATCCTGTGAATTTGGAAAGCCATTTCGTATCTCATGAAGTGTGGTCAAAACTGCAAGAGGAAGAACTGGACCAACAAGAGCATCATTTCGCGGCACTACACGTGACCACCTATTGCTGCGGCTTGAAGACTTCCTTAAGAAAAATGGTGGCAACTGGCGTAGGTCCGGAACCACCAAAAATTCCAAAGTAACCTTTTTTTTATCCAAGAGTACTTCAAGAAATTCAGAATAGCTGGAAAAGGCAAGTTGTAAGAGCTCCATTGGCAAGCTTGCCCATATGCTCCTTAAAGCAACCTCATGTATGCTTGTTGGCAAGTTGACGTCGTTAAAAACAACACTAATGGTAGGGGATGTTCTAAATTGACTGAACCCACAAATCTTCAACTTCTCACATATTATTTCATGAAATTCTAAACTAAATAATTCTCTCCGTTGAGTGTTCTCCCTATGCTTTTTCATGTTTAAATCTAACACTTGAGAAAGATTACCATTGATATATGCAGAGAGATAATCCAACTTCAAATACTTAAATCTTTTAGTAAATTTGTATTCCTCATCATCCAAGGAGTAAAGCAATTTATCTTCCAAACACAGTAACGGATCTGTATGAGCTACTTCCAATTTTCTAACCAAGTCCCATGATGCAACATATCTCTGAGACTCAAACTTCCCTGAGGACATCAATCTAATCAAAGTAAATCCACCAAATTCATCTGACTCAAAAAGCAACGAAGAGAGATCATTGCTTAAGATGCCAAAGCCCAAAACTGCATTTTTCTTCTGATTTTCACCAATCCATTCAGGAAGAGCATCTTTTAGAAACTCTTCTCTTACAAGACAACTTCCACATTGACACTTGTTACCTGACAACAAGAGATCAGAAGGGAGCTCCCATGCATAAAAAGATTTGGAAAATTTTGAAATTTCTGAAGCAATCGATCCTTTGACAGCAGGTAGGGGTGGTCCATAGCAAAAGAGACTAAATTCAGAATTCCAAAATGACCCCAATATAATGCCAAATCCTGTTGTGGTTGCCCATTCATGTACACTATTTCTTGAGTTTGCCCTTAATTCAGACAATCTGAACACATCAACATAACATGGCTTATCAAGACAATGTTTCCATTGTAATACTGGCATCAAAGGCTTGCGCACATCGCAAAGAACTAACAAGTTGGTAGAAGCCAAAACATAATGAAAATGATCTGTAATTCCCTTGCTAAAAGCTAGGAATCGTTCATTTTCAATCGAAGCATACACACCAAACATATCAATATTTGCTAAACAAGTCACTTTAAACTCATCATGCCTCCAATCAACCAAAAAAACAGCATCTGAACATGCAACAATCAGAATCCTAGGATGCCAACTGAACTGACATCCCAACCATTTACGATTCTTAGAATTACAGTAATCATCCCAAGAAAATTTCAACCTAGTTCCTCTAAAATATTCATTAGAACTATTAGAATTCAAATCAAACAAAAACAACGCTCCGTTCTCCAACAGAACCATACTCTCCTCTAGCAAATGTGGACTCCAACAAGCATCCACAACAGAACAACTCTTGAAAATCTTGTATCCAATATAACCCAAAGCAGGCCTTCCATTGATTTCACCAATTTTGATGTTGAACCAATGCACAGAAGACATGGTATAAACTAACAAATACCCAACAATATTAGAAGAAGTGTTACCTTCAAAGTAGTTGGAATCTGCAAGTGGGTTCACCAAAATTCCCACAATCCTCTGGTTCAAGCACTTGTTGGCAGTAAAAACGCCATCTTTTGAATCACCAGTAGCATGCAAACTCCTTCCTTTAACAGAAACTAGTAAAAATCCAACTTGGTCATGGCTGCTCCCAATGGAAAAGAAGATAATAACAACATTATCATTTGGGATTCTTAGGAATTGCAAGCGATTGCGGCCTGGCAAAGAAGTGGCATTGTCATGCATTTCGGGGCCAAAAAGGGAGGCTATGGAGGAAGAAACAGAAGCAGGAACAGGGGAATCAAGTATTGTTGAAGTGGAGAGGAATCTAGATAGAGATTGTCGTGGAGGAGGATTAAGAAGAGAAGGAAAGAGAGTTGGAGAATTGAAGAGTTCAGTCAAGGTACCAGGATTTGGATTGAAGAAAAGCGGACCCAAAATGGCCTTTGAGGAGGGACCAGAGAGGAGGAGAGGTGCATTGAAGACACATCCAACTGGGAAGAGGGACTTCCATTCCTCTGAGAAGTCCATCGTCTATCGTCTGATTTTTATAGTACCATGAAATTATTAGTTGTTGTATGAGACAGCTCTTCACTTCCAGAAACCTGTCCATGGAGGAGAAAACCCATTAAGCTCCAACAACATGAAATGGCTAGGAAAAAAGAAAACAAAAGAGGGGAGAGGAGGGAAGGGGATGGTTTCTGGGCCAGTTTGATCATCAGCCATTGATAAATAATATTAGGGCAACTAGCAAAAAAGAAAAAAAAAAAAAGTAACCAATAATTAGGATGTAACAGAAAAAATATCAAGAAAAGCTTAAGCATAAGGAGCCATATATTTATTGCAAAGGAAAGATACAAATCTTTTATTAAATGAAAGTGACAGCAGTTACCAATTGATTCAATAATAAAAAAAATATTATTAAAAATATAACTCAATATATAATAAAAAATAAATCATTTTAAAAAATTATCAATTTAAATTTTAAAAACCAACCCTTCTTCAATTGAAAAGATCATAATTTGATTTTGACGAAAAAAAAAAAAGAAAAGCCTAAAATCAAAGTCAATAAAAAAATATATCCAATCAAATTATATAAACATAAAAAAATATAATATTAAATAAAATAATATGTTTTTTCTTTTCTTTATCCATCTCCTAAAATAAAATCTTTTTAAATCACAATCAAATAATAAAATCAAATATTTAAAAAATAAATTTAAAAAGTTAAAATTTAAAAATTTTGAAATGTTTTATTATCATATATATTTATTTAAATAAAATAAATTTAAAAAAATTAAAACTTACAAATTTTGAAAAGGGCTAATTATTTACTAGTATTTATTTAAAAACTAATTTTCAAATTGAAATCCCATTATTTCCTTCTATTTCTAAATTTATATATAATATAGATTTTTAGTTTGATTGTCATATCACTATTGAGTTTTAGTGGATTTTTTATTTTTAAATTATTAATTGAAATATTGGTTTGATTGGTTGTACTATTTATTTAGTTTGAGTTTTAACTTTTATTTTATTTTATTTTAACATGTTTGCGATACGGATTTTAAATGAGTTCAGGTTTTAAAAGGAACGAATGAATTAATGATTAAATAAGTATTTAAACGAATTTATGTAATATGTGAGTAATTAATAAATTTGAGTATTATTACTTTATTTCTTATCGAATTGAAGATGGATTCAGATACTTAAATTGATAAACGGATTAGATTCAGATAGTTGATTTTTAGGGGGGTAAATTGATAAACATAATGAGTGCTTGTTGAAAGCAGGCAAGCCTGAAAGAAAATCTCACAGGAGGCGTATTTGTGAGAGGAGAGGAGCCTTCACTGAGCCTGAGTGGGAGAGGAAAGATATTGTCTATAACTCTGATAAATTTTTTTTTAATTGTCATTACCTAAAAGGAAAAACCCAAATTAATTTCAATCTGTACACTTTTCAATGAAAGAATTAGAACATACGAAAAATACACTGTAAACAACAATAGAAACATAGGGTTTTCAATGTAAGAATCAGAAAAGAAGAAAGAAACATAAGCAGGCATGCCCTCCTTCTCACATGTCCTGTCACTGAAACTCTCAGAGTCTAGCAAATCCTTCTCCACTATTCACAACAATAGATACATGGGAAATTTGAGTGCATTTGAGAGCAGATGCAGAAGAAAACTTGAGTAGAAATTACTAGAAAATAAGGTTTGATATCATTCTTCGAAGATAAGTGTAGGCAATGGAGATAGTGCCTTTATGCGCTTTGTGAGGATGTCATTGGCAAAGACAGATGAATCATGGGCGGAACTAACTTCGTTTGAACAGTTTTGCCCTTGTATCAGCAAGCTTCACAATTGCAGTATGCACTGTAACCAAAAGCCAAACAAAATAACAATAAATATTTTCTTTTTTCAAACAACGATATGCTGATGTTGGAAACACACTCATCTTAACCAAATCATGCAAGCATATTTATGTATAGCACACTCAGGAATCTGTTGTGATGAGCACACAATAAAGGGCCTCAGCAACCTGAGTAAAGATACTTTGGAATGCTATAGACAAAGAAAGTCATCTAAATAGGCCATTTAACTTGGAAGTTTGGAAGCCTAAGGAAATAGGGATTTTATAGTGAACCGCACAAAAATAAATTGAAGAGACAGTGATAGAGAGAGAGAGAGAGAGAGAGGGACAGAGAGAGGAGTTGGTCAAAATCATAGAGAGCTTTACCTCACATATTTGTATCATCCTCCTCTGGAATCCAGTTCACAGATTGACCCAAGACCCTCCAACTATTAGAATCCCTACAGCATTTGTAATGAGTAAGTATATGAAAAATAAAATAAATGTGAACACTTCCCATCAGGCTGCTAGAGCATAGATGCCAATCATGTTTCACCTTGTTGCATAACTTGGTTTACTGTTCATAGTAGATAGCCTTAGTAAGAAAATCAACCAATTGATCCTCTGAATCAAACATATGCAACAGTAATTTTTTTTTCTTCATGACCAAATCTCTGTCAAAGTGTAAATCTACTACATAGTCTTCTCATGAAACATTGGATTCAAAGCAATGCAGCTTGATTATCAAAGCACATCCTTTATCCGCTAATAAGCGTATCATTTAATTCTACATGCTTTTTCATCTTAGCATATATAGTTCTTCAATTATTTTATCAGGTATTGTCTCATTTTTCTTCCTTCAAATTGGAAACAATTGTCTGTTTTCAGCAACATTGCCAAAAGGCGAGTTAAATACGATCGATTCAATTCCATATCATATATATAGCACATTTCCAAAACATTCTCATTGTTATCATGCCCAAATGCCAAGGTAAACACATTCTACAAGAAAATACAATTTTCCATTATAAATGAATGGTTATAGCAATGAGGATATAATTATTCTTAAGTTGTGTTGGGATAAATCAAGCTGCATTGTCCACTATAATAGTACTGAAATCACATGCTTCCCGAAAATTAATGCAGATTAATGATCAGGTATTAAACTTTGTTAGACTTTAACAATCAGCAATGCAATTAAGAAACGGCTATCAACTGCTAAAAGAATAATGGACTAATTCATTTCTCTGTGAGGAGAAAATCTGAAACAATGTAGACGATAAGAAAAAAACTAGCTAAAGCCAACCGACAAATACCAGGATCTAATTCTGGCTTGCTTCAGATGCTCTATTTTCAGCTTTCTAACTCAAGCAAAATTGTCTTTGGCATATGGTACATGGATAATTATTAAAAAATTCCTGTAGAGGTAACATAATTAAAGATCTTCACATCTACATCACAGAGGCAGAACCCACGAAATTAGAAGTTATATTCAACAGAGGTTTTATTCAGAAGTAATGTTTTTCCTCAAATCCAGCCAAACTTCTGAGCCTCTGGGATCAAGTTCAACATACCGCTTAACAAATAATTTATCTGAGATGCCAATTATAGTGCTCAAGGAAAGCAAGGCATCAAGCTTTCCTTGATCTTTGAGCCAATTGTACATTGCAATTCTAAGCTTGAGAGTTGGTATTTTATAGCTAAGAAATGCAGGAAATGTGACTAACGCTGACATGGGATAACCCAAATCATTTATAATAAAATCAATTTTCATTTTGATAACCTCCTTTTTCTGATTAAGAATTTGAGGGGCTATTCTGACCATCTCACAGACATCCTTCCTAACCAAACCAGCTTGCACGATACAATCAAATCTCTCTTGGAGCTCTGCTCCTTTGCCTCGGAAAACCTTTAGTGCCTTATCCATTTCATTTGAACTCTCTGAAAATCCTAAGTCCAACAAAAATTTTTTCTTTAGCATTTTAGATCTCAGTCTCTCTCCAGAATTTGGCAATTGTCCAACTTTTGTTCCCATCACCCAGTTCTTCATTTCTTGTGGGTTTTGTAGTATGATATCACAAAGTCGCTTCTTTCCAACATTTAGAGCAGAAAGCAAGCTATTGGTTTTTTTCAATGTACATGAACCCAGCAAAAGTGGATGAGAATGGATGATCTTACCAATCTCTAGCCTCTCCATCTCAATCTCAGTCAGGAATAGAAAGCATTGCAGCAAATTCAAATTAAATTTCCAAACTTGAATTTGTGGAAACTGTAGAAACATTGAACAAATCTGGTTCATTGAGGATCCAAATTTAAGCATAAGCCCAATTATTGCTAATGCCCTATCCCCTGAACCCTCAAAAAGGATCCCTGGATGCTGGTTTATCAGCAATCTTAACTGTTCCTCACTGTAACCCGAATTGCTAAATAAGTCCAGAAGTACATGTGACATGCTCCAGTTATGAGAACTCTTCTCAGACAAATGCTCCTCAATCCAAGAAAGTTGAATTCCCACTTTCCTCAATATCTCCACCGACTTAATAAAATCTACGTTCCTTTCCCCAATCAAATGATAGGGGCTACAGACAACCATTTTAGCAATAAAAGACCGGTCAAACCCCATTTTTTCATATGCTTGAAGTTTCAATGCCAAGACCCCACAGTCGTACCGAAAAATTTCTCCAGCTTCCTTATAAATCTTTCCTATCTTATTTCTTGGAATACCATAATTACACAAAACATGATAATTCTCTAGCAACAGATCATTGTCGCTCAAAAACATCAAATCACGTGGAAGAAGAGACTTATACTCATATGCTCTTAATCCAGAACTCTCAAAGAAAGGCTCATATTCATTAATGGGATGATAACGCAAGAACCGAGTGACAGACCACCTTATATCTGTCCCAGTATCAATCCTTTGTAGTAGCTTTACAAGAAAATTTGGTGAGTTTTTACTCATATGCTCTGCATCAGCAAACTGTAAGCTTCTAGTTGAATGCAAATACTCTATTAGTGCAGCCTGGGCTTGTTTTCTAACTGCATTAGAGAATTTGCTAGTGCTTTGCCCATCATCTATTGAATCCTCATCAAAATTATCACCATTTACAGTTTGAACTACTCTTTTTCTCCTATCGAACTTAGGGGTATTTCCATTGTAGAAAAAGTAACCAGCTGACCATATAGGGATTTTGTAAGATTCAACAGAATCAGAAGAAACCCATTCAAGAATACGAGCTATTCTAAGCTTATGTAGATGGGCCATTGTTAACTTGATTATATGGATGTTAAAGATTCAAAGAAATTATCCTCATAGAAAAGAAGCAAGAGAGATATAAATTCAACAGAAAAGAATATGAACGGTTACAGCGAGAGTTTTCTTACCTTAAATTTGAGTTTAGTGTCTGTGTTGAGAGATTTTGAAGACTCAGTCACAGGTATTCTTACAATCTCGTACTGAGAGAGTTTGTTTTCTTCCAACTTATAAAGCCTTGCACTCTTTTCTTTTTCCTTTTTTTTTCGCCGGAAATAGTTGTTAAAGGGTATTTTATTCCAGAAAGAGTTTTAAAAAAAAGTGGGAAAAGCTACATTTTTTTTTCAATTATGTTTCCATCAAAGTGAAAAGTGGAAAATTTTTATTCAATTGTAAAAAATAAAATTAATAGAAAACTCAAATGAGTTTTCACATTTTCTAACTTACCCTAAATTTTTTAAAAATTAATTTAAGATAATTTTTTTCATATCTTTATTTTAATTTAGGACTCGAATTTTCAAATGAAAAATGTAATATGCGTCAGCATGAAACTCCAATTTTAGAAATTTCATTATCAAATTTGAAAAACTCATTTATTTTTATTAACTTTCACTTGGAATACATGTAGTTTACAAAATTTTGAAGAATCTAACTAAATTTTGAATTTTTAGTATTTAATATATTAAAAAAACTTATTCATTTCAATTTCATGAATATAATTATGTAAAATTAATTGTAACTATATCAATTTCATCAAAATTAACATAACTTGAAATGAATTTTACTAAATTTATGACTAAAATGTTTCGTCAAATTTTTCATTTTACAGCTTGTTCTCTCTTGGGTCTGCATAGGAAAATTAGCTGTTAATTGCTTAACAAGTCTTTTACCAAATTTTCTGTCAAAATGGTAAAATTCCGTGAAAAAAGCAATCACCAATCAGGGCGTTAGAGTCTGTTCTTAGCTGTCTGTCTTGATAACCGTTAATTATTTTAATAATATTTATTTAAGTAGTTTTCTATAAAAAGCTAAAATATAAATATTACATAAATTAAATTTTTATAAAATACTTCCTTCACATTTAAAAATTAATTCAAAAACTAAATTCCAGAATGTTATAAACAATAGCATTTAGCATTTTAACTACTTAAAAAAGTTAAATTTTTGTTGAACTCAGCCATAATCAAAATTCTTGATATGGTAATGTAAATCAAAGTCCGGCAAATCGAAAATATTTCATATTGTAGTTCCAAAATCGAAATATTTTTTCAATTTTTTTGAAAAGGAAAATAACCAAAAGAGAAATAATATTTAATAAAGTGAATTAACCTCATGACATGAGCATATTAATTTCAGAAAAAAAAAATTACAAAATTTTGTGAAATTTATTTATAAATTTATAATTGACATTTTCTAAAAAGGTAACCTTTCCCTCTCAGCATACTATAATTCGGGGCCAAAAGCTGAATACAAAGAAAGCTTGCAACTGTGTGTTAGGAAATCATGTTTAATGCCTGCAAGTCTATAGTATAACCTGAAAAAAAAGCAGTGAACTTACAAAATGGAACAAGTGCTGAGTTGCATAGGAGGAATTATCTTATGTTCCACTGTGGATTAAGTGCACTCTCCTTCCATAATCATCGAGGATTTACAAGTTAATAGCGCGGGCCTGTACTTTTATCTTCAACAAGTAGTGCAGCCTTCAATGCAGGTTGAAGCATATGGTTGCTCGGCTAAGTTCATGAACAGTCATCTGATTATGATGAGTAATTACTACTGAGGTACACAAAGTATATTTAATTTATACATCAACATTTTGAGAACTAATATTCACTTCATTCTTATGTCGCCTAATTATGCCTCTCTGTATTTAAGAGGCAAGATGGAAAATTATGATAATTGTAGGTCTGTTTGTTTTCCAGAGAATATTTTCCTAGAAAACAAGTTATTCACGTTGCTCATCAGTACCTGCAAGGAAGCACAGCACTATTTCAAAAACCATACTCCATATTCAACCGATTCCAAACAAGCTAAGGATTTCCTTTTCTTGAATGGTTTTGCTTGATTCAACCTAAAAAGCATGTGTGCAAGTGTAGCAGATAAAGAAGAATAATCTGCTATAGAAGATTGATAAGAATTTAACATTTATAATCAGTGATTGATACAGGGCAGATACAGTTCCACATTCACACAACAAGAAACTCTGCATTATTGCTATTCACTAATGCCGTAGCAGAACACCTTTTGGCAAATTCACAACAATTGTCCACAATAGATCAATATCCAATGCATAACAAGTAAAAATTTTCGAGTCGCTAACGAAAAATTTACAAGGAAGGTTTACATTTTGGAGGTTACTATAATAAGTTTAAGTTGAATCAATCTATTCTGCGGTAATCTGAAAGCACGATTTGGCACAAAACCAGAAATATTATGACAAGGAAGAAGATTAAATGTAGAAATTGGTCCATCGACTGCTATAAACAATATGGTAAAGCTATTTATTTCCAGGGATTGCAAAATGCTCAAATAATGTAGAAAACAAGGAAAATAGAGAAAGCAAGCTAACAATTACCAGCTGTTGGGTCTCTTTTGCTTCATAAGCTCAACCTTCTACCTGCCAGCCTCAGCAAAATTGGCTTCAATATACAATGATGAATAAGTTGTCGTCAATATTTAGAGAAGTAACAGATTCAAACATTTCCACACGTTCTCCATCAAGTAGGTAGAACTAATGACTGTACAAGTTCATTAATAGAGTGAATTTTTTTCTTTCAATTTCTGCCACACTTTAAGGCCTTGAGGATGTCGCTCTATATGTTGTCTGACAAAATAATCTTCTGTGCATGAAATTACTGTGCTCATGGAAAGTAGGGGGCCAGTTCCTTGTGCTTTGATCCAATTATACATTTCCAACCTAAGCTTGACCCTCCGTATAGCATAGTTAAGATATTCTGGGAATCTGACCATTTCTGATATGGGATAACCCAGGCCATTTACAAGAAAATCAATCTTCTCTTCAAGAACTTCCTTTTTCTGGTTAAGGATTTGAGGGGACACTTTAACCATTTTACAAACATCCTTTCTGTCCAAACCAGCTCTCATGATGCAATCAAATCTCTCTTGGAGTTCTGTTCCTCGGCCCCGAACAACCTTCAGTGCATTTTCCAATTTGTTTGGGTTCTCTACCAATCCCACATCCAACAAGAATTTAGCCTTCAGCATTTTCGATCTTAGTTGCTCCCCTGTGTTCGATAATCTTTCAATTTTTGATCCCATCACCCATTTCTTCATTTCTTGTGGGTTATCCTGAATGATCTTGCAAAGCCTTCTTTTCCCAATATTCAAAGTAACAACTATGGTATTGGCTCTCTTTAATGTACATGAGCCCAGCAATAGAGGGTGAGAACGGACAATCTTTCCAATCTCATTCTCCTCCATCTGGATCTCCATCAAGAACAGAAAGCATTTCCTCAAATTTGAAACAAATTCCCCAATTTGCATGTTTGAGAACTGTAGAAACATGGAACATATCTGGTTCATCGGGGATCCAAATTTGAACAGAAACACAATCAGGCATAGTGTTTTATCACCTGAGCCCTCAAATAGAATCATTGGATGCCGGCTTATCAGATTATGTAACTGCTCTTCACTGTAACCTGAATTCCTAAATAAGTTCAGAATTGATAACATCCGGCTCCAGTTATAACTGTTCTCCGACAAATGCTTCTCAATCCAACTGAACTCAATTCCTCCTTTTCTCAACATATTCAATACCTTCATAAACTCTACATTCACATCACCAATCAAAAGGTAAGGGCTACAAGCAACCACTCTACCAGTAAATGACTGGCTAATCCCCAGTTGTTCATAAGCTTGAAGTTTAAGTGCCAACAAACCATAATTATACCGGAAAATTTCTGTTGCTTCTTTATAAATCCTTCCTATCTTATTTCTTGGAATTCCATAATTACACAAAACATAATAATTGTCTAGCAACAATTCATCATCACTTAAGAACATCATATCACGTGGAAGTAAAGGAATATACTCATAAGGTTTTAAACCAAGACTCTCAAAGAAAGGCTCAAACTCATTAATGGGGTGATACCGCAAGAAACGGGCAACAGACTCACCAATATCTGTGTCAACATCAACTTTTTGTAATAGCTTTCCAAGAAAATGAGGTGAATTTACACTCATATTCTCTGCATCCGTAAATGGAATATTTCTAGTGAGATGCAAATACTCTAACAATGCAGCCTGAGCTGTTTTTCTAGTGACACGAGCTATATTGCCAAAGCAATGGCCATTATCCAACAAATTTTTATCCAAATTATCAGAATTTTCAGTGGGAACTATTCTTTTGCTACCATAAAACCTATAATTCTTTGCAATGCACAAAATAGACGCCATATGCCATAATGGGGTTTTTCGGCTAACAAATAAATTTAAAGAAACCCATTTGAGAATATATGGTGTTCTAAATTTATGCAAATGGGGCATGGCTAGTTTGATGAAAAGTGAGGTGATTGCGAGATGTCCGTTCTTCTTTTTTTAGATAAGAAACGCCATAGTTTTATAAGCTCGGTAGTTAGATATGCATACCATGAGAGAGCTTATGGTAGAGTTTCTTACCTTGGCGTTTTGTGGAGTCTGTATGAGTTTAGTGTTTGGTAAGAGTGATTCGGAGATAAAAGTTGCAGGGTTTCTTCGATTTTCGCTCTGCTGGTGCTAGGGAGCCTTGGTTTTGGCTGCAAAGATGTTTGAAGGAGCCAAAAAAGAGACTCCAAATGGTGAAAGAGAGTGGGTTTTCGGTCATTTTGCTTCTCAAGTAACATGGAAAAATAAACAAATAAAAGAGCCCAACTCCACAACTCGCTTTGGATGTAAATGAAAAGCCAATCAGACCACCAGTTCATTAATAATTCTTTCATTTTCTCTGTTGTTTAATTGTTTATTAATTCTGAAGTAATGATGAATGAATTTTCTTTATACATTTACTTATTATCGAATGTACAAAATTCCTCCTAAAATTTTTTTCATTTTAATCCTTTATCGACTTCAACTTTGCGAGGACCTAATGTGCCCTTCAATTTGATTTTTTTTTATCTTTCATGCTCCTATTCAATCACGGAATTGAGCGAAATACAATCGCTCTTACATGGTATTTTTTCCAAACACGTCAGCATACTTCATTCAACGTGGCATTTATATGTGCTAAACCAATTTAACTCATTAGAAATCTCTAAACCAATTAAAAAACCAAGTAAATATTCACGATTTCAGCCAAATCGGACCTTAATCAACCCAAACTGGCCCCAACCTAAATCTATCTTTTTCTTTCTCTCCAATTTTGTACAGCCCTCCTCCTCCATTTTTATTTTTCTTTTCTGATCATCTGCTTGTGTCCAACTGGCATCTGACTCCTTTCTCTCCACTTTCGACTCCTCCCTCTCCACTTTCATATCAATCCAAATCCGATGCCACCTCTCCGCCATTTAAGCATCAGTTTTTTTTTTTTGAAATTTTTTAAAAAAATACAAATACCAATGAAATTAAGGATCTTGAAATGGAATGAAAGAAGAGGAAAAAAAAAGTTAAAGAAATTTCAAGCACTAAATATTAGTTAAATATAGAAAGAACGTTGAAAGCTCTCGTTAAGAAGATCCAAAATATCATTTCACCCTCTTTTCCTTTCTTCTTTTAACTTTTCTTTTTCCATTTTTCACTCATCAATTCTTGTCTTTTCATCGCCTTCTCTTTCCTTCTTCATAAATCTATTTCTCATTATTTAAGATATTTGCATTTTGAGAAGGAAATGGAGCTTAAAATTAAAAAAATGAAATTGAGAAAGAGAGAGATAGAAATTAGATTGAAAAATTTAACCAAAAAATAGAAGGTTTCATATTGAACCAAAATATTAAAAATGAAAAATGAAATTGAAAAGGAAAGAGAGATACATATCGAATTAAACCCAAAGAACCATCTTCAAACAATTGTGGAGAGATAAATAAAAAGATAAAAAGGGAAAAACCAATTATCGAGAGAGAGAGAGAAAAAGAGAAAAAAAAATCCAAATTGAAAAGTAAGAATCTTTTCTTCTCCATTGATTTATAGCTTCAAGAATTACAAGCAAAAAAAATGACACTAAGAAAAGAGAGATGGAGGAGAGAAAAAATTAATTGATTAATAATTAAAAATGCCAACTGTATGACAATTTTTTTTATCAACAATCATTAAATTTTATTAAAAAGAAAATCTTGGCAACTAAAACTAACCTCTGGCTAAAAGGCCAAACCCATGACACCCACACCTACAACACAGGTTGCCAAGAAAGAAAGAAATGAGAGTTACAACCTTCACGCACAACTTTTGGAGTGTATTTATGCGTCTTGCTGACTAGACTAATAAGAGTATAATAGATACAAAAGAAATGAGTTAAGGTGCACAAACGGTCATTTATAGAGTTAAGAGGCACAAATGACAATTTCAAAAAAGTTTAAGAGAGAAATTATGCATTCGGCCATTTATTTATGGCTAAATGATAAAAAAAAAGGAGAATTTCGGTTGTTTTTGCTATTTTTAATAATTCTTTTAATTTTGATAATTATGGATATGTTTGGTAAAATTAATTATTTTGTTAGCAATTAGCTATTTTAGTAGGGTTTAGCTGTTAGCTATTTTAGTAGTGTTTTATAAAACGATAAAACCTAAACGTTACACTAGTTAACTTTTCATAAAATGCTACTGTAACGTCTAAAACTTAATACAAACTCTATGTTACAAAATAAATTTTTAAGTAGCCTTTAGCGTTTTCACCGATTAAAACACTAAAAACTACTTAAAAAATTATTTTTAAACACATTACGACTTTAAACTTATTTTTTCGTTTCCGTTGTGAAGTTCCTAATGTTGTTGTTAGAGGTTTTACACGTCTTGACACATAAATACCACATCAATAGAACATGTTACAGAAAAAAAAAATTTTTTTCAAAATATAAATCATTTAAAGTTTTTATATAAGGATTAAGGAATAAATTAACTCTCTTAAATTATAACAAAATCAATGGTACTTTGACCAAATTATTTTTTTTCTCAAAAGTATCAGTTATTTGTGAAAAGTAGTTATTGCATCTAATGTAAATAAGAATAACATTTAAAATATTATTTATTATTCATTAAAATATTTAAAATGACTTATATTTTAGGACAAAATAATCATTCAAAAACGACTGAACAGAGGGAGTAAAACTTTAATGGCTTGATATATTAATATGCTCCGAATTTTAGGAGCTTTTGTAATTTCACTTTATTTTGACATTTTCCTCAATTTCATCCTAATTTTAGTTTTTTAGAGCAATAAATAATAACGCTATGATGAAATTGAAAATAAAAAAGTATTTCCATAAACTTTTAGGCATGATATGACACTAGAAAAAATTTAAAAATAAAAGTTTTAAAAAAATCATTAATTTTAAAATTTCGCATAATAAATCTTTAATTTTTAAAATATAAATTACTAATTAATTATTTAATAAACTAAATTTTATAACTTAAAATCTCAAAGCATAGCATCAAATTAAATTAATAAGATATAGTTTTTTTTAATTATTTTTGTTTCATAATTATTTATATGTTAACATAAAAAATCTCAATTATTGGAATTTTGCAGATTGATAATATAGCCAAAATATTTTTCATTTAATAAAAAATAAATAAATTTTTTATTATTTTAACAGCAAAATCAATAAATGTGCCACTTATTAGATGTTAATATTTGAAATTTTATTTTCGTTGTTAATTTTTTTATTTATTTAACAATAAGATAGGTGTTACACTAAAAAAAAAAAAGGATAAAAATAGAGTATATTCAAAAAATCTTATAAAATTCGAAGTACTTCAATACATTAGGCCAACTTTATCCATTTTGCAATTTTAAAAAATTTTATATCACATCCATTGTTTCATAATACTTACATATATATATATATATATATATATATATATAGACTTAACACAAAATTTATTATAGTTTAATATTCTTTCAAGAAAAATTTTCAGACATTTTTTCTTTTGTTAATAAAACTGCACATATTTAATTTTTTATTCAATGATTAAATAGAAATTAAGAAGAACAAAATTTATTAATTTAAGCTAATAGACACTTTTCTTTAAAACCAAGGCATTGTCTGCTCAATCCAAAGAGGTAGGGAAGCTTCAACCTCCACCTCCATCTGTCTCAAGTCAATCATACACAAGTACACTGAAAACATTGATTTCCACTTTCAACAGACATCAGGAAAAATAATAAAAAAAAGAATCCTGCAGAGCAATTCAGTTATTCCTAGAATGGGTTATAATACATTAGATGGATGCCATAGCATGTCCATTCGAGAGAGAGAAGAAAATATAACCAAAAATAAGATTTCAGTAACAAAATTTTAGTTTCTCTGCCATACTAAACATTCCAATACCTGCTCTAACAGAACTAGTAACAAAGTCTACTCAATGACAAGATTATAGCTGCTAGTAGAAAAGAAAAGAATCAAAGAGAGGAAAGAAGGATAAAAAACTAGAACACCAGTGAGATTTCACTGAGAGAAAATCATTGGTTTGGAAGGTAATAAGGGTATCCACCCATTCCCATAGGTGTTGGTGGTGAAAGACCGAGCGGATCTTTCTTCACAGCAACTGGTGGATATGAAATTTGAGATTGAGGAGGATATGGAGCAGGGGCTGTGGGAGGACTTGGGTAAGAGGAAGCAGGATATGATGTCATAGTTTGAGGATAAGAGTAGCCAACAGGGGCAGGGCCAGGATGTACTTTTACAGGTTGAGTGTATCCAGCTGCCATTGGCAAGGGTACTGGTACCACTGGTGGAGGCAATTGTGTTTGTGCTGTTTTGCCTTTGTGAGTATCAGCAAGCTTCACAACGATAGTTCTCCCCTGCAACAAGATTAATTACAAGAATGTTTTAATGATCCTAGCAAAATTAACCAACTGGTGTGAGACTACCCATGTTTATATAGTAAGTGCAGGAAAATCTCCAAATGATAACAAAATGATAAAGACGAAGCACGTAGAACAAGTAATTAACAATGAACTTGACTAAAACATGATATCTGATTTAGAACACGAAAGCATTAAGTCTAGCAGACGACAATGATAAGGAAATACATAGTAAGACGAGAAGATCCCTTAACGTCAATTCTCCCATCCTTGAAAAGGCCCATTTAATTTCTCAATTGTTACATCCCATTCTAAAAGGAACACCACTTTCTGTTCAAACTATAGCAGGAAATGCCAATAGGACATGGTCCACAAGTTCAATCAATGACAATATATTAGTCCAACTGTACAACTGCATTATAGTAATTAAGGCCCTTTCTCGATTTTTTTCCCCGCAAGATTTCATATATTAAGAATGAACCCGAGATAATAAATGTATGAAACATCTGATCTTGCATGCTTCAGCCAAAAGTCTTGACAATGCAAGACAAAACATGGCTTTGGACCACTTAGCCAGAGCAAATATCTCTTGCATCCCTAATGAATATATTGATATGTATCTGCACCGGATGACTCAAAGAATAAAGTGCAAAATAAATAACTAACCAAAATCAAAATATAACAAAAATTAGCAACAACTGGTTCCTATTAGACAGATTACAGAATTAATTATCACTTCACACATGTATCATGGATGTTCATATTTATTTGAAATCACACCATTTCTTGAATACTAAATGGTATTTACTTGCCATTTTATTTATGGAATTTTGAAATTAAAAGAATATAAGCAGATAAATGTATAGTTCTTATTTTCTTAAAAATCATCTAGAACTTTCTACTTTCTACATATTTTAATTGATACCGATACTTTTCTATTTCTATTGATATTTGCAATAATGTGTTGATATACCCATATTTTGGAAACTCAATATACATATAGATTTATTGAAAATGATAATAAAGACTATGATGACAACTAGTACAACCACAAATTGCTGCTCGCTAAACATAAACTAATGCATTTAGCCATCTATCTTCTAGAGCCAATTGAAATAAATATTCCCTCTGAGAAACCCTTTATTCCTTGAGCACCACAGATCGAAAATAGTTAGAGGGACTCCTTGAGCAAAGAGCCATGTCTAGAAAAAGGTGAAAAAGAGGCATGCATTCTGATCATTTTGAAAAAACATATGCAACAACTTACCCCAAGTGTCTTCTGTGGATCATCTATGGCCTTCTTTGCAGCCTCCACTGTCTTGTATGTAACAAAACCAAACCCACTGCAAATGAAAGGGAAAGGACTGTCACTCAAGTATCTATAGATAGAGCCACAGTAAGTAAAATAAGTAGTCGGAAAAATCAATAACAGAAGTTATTCCTCAATGAACAGAGAAAACAAATGATAATCATATACCGTGATTCATTAGTATCTTTGTCATAAGCAACTGAACCTTCTTCAATCTCACCATGCCTTCCAAAAAAATTGAGCAGCAATTCACTTGTGATCTCCGGTGACAAACTTCCAATATAGAGTTTTCTCTGGGCTAAATCAGGTGTAGTACTCACCCCACTTAACCCTTCACATGCTAGATTACAGACAGCCATCCGACCCTGAGTAACAGTGTTAAATTTAGAAGACAGATACAGGGAGGGAGAGAGTTATATACTTGTAAGAAAAGGTGTGAATGGGCATGTCTATAAGATGGAATAATATTCCCTAATTTTGAAATGATTCCCCCCCAGTACACTGTGGCAAAACCTTTACAAGGAGTTGACAAAACAACATTGACAAACAACTCAGTTAAGACTTAATCCCAATTTAATTGAGATAGCCTGCAGGGGTCCTTTTCCTCCAAATTAAGTGCACACGTTAGTATAAAATTTTACCCTCTCTTTTAACAAGGACAATGTTAAGAAATGTTTTAGGGGTGTGTGTGTTCTGTTTCTGCATACAAGAAGCAGTCTCCAGAACTTCACTCCATGATTTCCTTTCTTTGAAAACAGAATTAAGAAGGACACTAAAGAGATTTTACTTACCACTTACCACCCATCTAAACCAGAGTTATAAAATATAAGAGTAAAATTAAAGACTACAGTTTACAGAAAAACAACTGGTAAATGCAAAAATTCCTCACACCAACACAAAAAGTTAGCATCGAGCAACCCCATGCTTACATGAAAGCTTCTCCAAGAATTTGGTCCATTGCTTCCATTTTTTATCTACATAAGGTTTTTTATTTTGACATTTCAAAGTGGACAATCATCTTATCCATTTGAAAAGAGGAAGAAAACAAAAGACTATATTTGTTATTAAGGAAATACTAACTCCACTCTAATACATTACCAAATCCGACACATGTAATTGAAATGGTTTGGAGATGTCCGAAATAAACAAACAAATGCAACAGAATGAAAGGTCCAGCATATCAAAGTTTATAGGGACAAAAAGAGATGCAAAGTAGACATATAATGACATAGGATTAGATGGTGAACAAGGATGAAGCAGCAGACTTCTCTATAAACATAGTCCTAAAGAAGATAACATGGAAGAAAATGATTCATACAATCAACTTTAACTTGATTGGAATTAAGGCTTAATTAAGTTGAGTTTGGGTTAGTAGTTTCAACAAGGTTATCTTTAAGGAATTTGCAATTGCAATACCACGTTTCATGCAAAACTTAATATATTTCGAAGAACGGAATCAGAATAGAGATGTCCTCTCATGCATTTCAAAAGAGCTTGAACCATTCCAAGTCAAAATTACCACGAAATTGTTCTTGTCTAATTCTATTCAGTGTAAGCAACATTGACAAGCCACTTCTGCTTAACACATAATATATGACCTTGAAGAGAGTATGTGATGGCACATACACCATCAGATTTGTGTGTGCACATTTAAAAAGCTGATGATCTTGAATTGAGAGAACAATGACAGAAAGATAACAGATGGTTCTGTTAACTAAAGGAAATATCCATTATGAAAAAAGCAAAATAAAAAATTTAAAAAGGTGTTGATGCTTACATCAATCAATTTGCTAGGTGCCCTCAGTGCATTTTGTGTTGATTCCATATGTTTGTAAGTAATAAAGCCATAGCCACGAGATTTCCCCGTGGCTTTATCATAAATGACAGCCCCTTCTTCTATTTCACCATGGACACGAAATGCCTGGAACAAAAACTTTTGCGTTCAAATCACTGAAAAGTTAAGAAGAATAACAAGTCAAGGAAATGAGAAGGGAGTACAGGAGATCGACTAGTCAATTTGAAAAACATCAGCTAAAACTAGTGTCATATGTTACAATCATCACCATAGCATGCAAAAACACATCAGCAATGCACTCACAGCACACAAGGTTTCTGAAGTGGTATTCCAGGCCAAGCCACGGACAAAAAGCTTTCGATGCACTGGATCTGCACTGGCTAGGCTTTTAATTTCTTCTGCAATGGAAGGATATTGGGTCCCTCTTTATGCGTCAACATGCAAATAAACACACATGCAGAGTGTCAATCACACAGCATACAATTGATTAATAGAAGTTACACTCATATGTCATCCTTTTAAAGCAGACATTACCACAACATTGTCATAACTGTCCGCCCTCCATTACACAAGCCCTCTCTCTCTCTCTCTCTCTCATACACAAGTACATAGCAGAGAAACAAAGGATTCAAACCAATAAAAACACCCAATCTTATCAAGCAAGTGAAGAGCTCTCAATGCATCAGCTAGTAAATGCTTAAGCTCTAATTTGAAAATACAGTAAGACACATAAAAATAAAGATTGAAAATTCGCCAATATTAGAGGATGCTATTTTGATTGCCTAGAATAAGAATTGATATGCATGAAACCAACAAAATCTTTGCTTTTCACTAAAATCATTACTCTTGTAAATTCAAAGTAAGAATTCAATAGATAATCTTTAGTTAAACTATCATAAACAAAACCCAGACACCTACAATTCCAAGTTGAAAATTTTACTTTGGGCAGCCAATACAATACAGAAAAAGAAAATAAACCCGATAAAATTTCAGAGAAAAGTAGAGAGGTAAGACGCACAGTCTAGAGAGAAGATCGACGAGCTGGGATTTGTTGAGAGGGTCAAGGAGAGAACGAAGGTGCTCTTGGGTTGTTGAGATTTCACCGCCGTTGCTTGACTCCTCCATCTTCCTCTTCTTCATATCCTCCATTTCTAAGCTTTGCTTAACCTCTGTCTATGTTGTGTTTTCGAGACTGCAAGACGGGAGTTGGGAGTTTTAACAGGCTTCCAACACACAAAGAACTTTTTGCGTAGTGGTCGTCGAACCCTGCTCTCGCTCTGTTTGTTTCCGCGGCAGGAATTTTATACATATATATTGTTTTCATATATATATATATATATATATATATATGATATTTAAGTAGAACACAGCCCATAATCTAATTCCATACTAAAATTATTTTATAATTCCTATAATTCTATTTATCCATAAATTGAACTGCACTTGTGATTTTCAAAATACAATCTAAAAATTTCTTTTATAAGCAAAAAGAAATATAATTTTTATTAAATTACTATTATCCAGAAAAAATTTAAGTTATCTAAATATCATTCAAAAGGGATTAAGCCGCATACTTACCACCCAACCTAATATGAATAACTTAAATAAAAAAACTTGGTTAAAACTTCAAACACACCAAAACTGGAAATACATAAGATACTGTCCAAAACTAATAACCTATGTCTACAATCTAAAATTTAATTTATATATTAAAACTATATTTACAATAACACTACTTGTTCAATTGTAACAAACTCAAAATTTTAATTTTGTATTATATACGGTTGATAAATGATGTAATATGCAAAATAACAGTAATCAATTGCTTATTTTAATTTATATAATTTTATAAGTGAAAGAATTATTTAATCATTCCAAAATTATCTAAAACATATAAAAATATTTATTTATATCAAAAGTATTTATTTTGTGGATTGATCTTTTGTGCAAGTGATGTGGGCACTTTATGCACACAATTTTGAGTTTCTTTTGGTTTTTAACTTTTTATAGTAACATGTATATGTGTGTATATATATATATATAATGTTTGTGCCATGTATATTAATGGTATAAAGAAACAGCAATGGAACAAATAATGCAGCCCAACACAAACAAATATAAAATGGAGAATTTACAACCCATCTCTTGTGTATCGCTGAACTATAGATTCGGAGAACATGTTGCAACTGCCAATAAACAACAAACAAAAAATTCCTAAATGGCTGCAATCAGAGATTAATAGCCTAAAAACATGCATTTAGTACAAAACCAGTTACATTTTTCACTCGCATGCATAACCTTATGATAAATACATATATAACTTGGTATAAACTCGGATTTGAATCTCCCTCAAAAAGAAAAATCTATTACAATGTGATGTGAGATCTCTAGTGAATCATCTCTTTCAAACCAAAGTAAGTTTAGTTTGTAGCAAATTGATCTTTCTTACGTTATTTTCTCAAGTAATTGGTTATTAATGTTCATTTATTTAATTTCTGTTGCTGCTGCAACATCAGCTTTAGTTGCCTTCCATTTTCTTCAATTTGCAGCTGGAGTTGTCTTTGAATCTGTGCCGAAAAAAAGGGAAAAAGCTTGAGAAGATGAGCCCTTAAATTCATTAAATCCACTTTGTAATGACTGTAATATAATCAAAACCGTAATTTCAAGAAATAACATTTATTTTTGCTTGTTTACCTCCAGTTGTTGATGAATATGTTTCTCAACATCTAGTTGCAGTTGCAGGGCCTCCTTGATTTGCAGACTACTGCAACACAAGTAAGTTGTCAAGAGACTGAGAAAAAACCGAAAAATTTTCGATTCGAATGTTTTTGAATATCATAGTTTGGTTCCATATTAGTGTAGAGTCAAGAACTGCACCTTTTCATGTAGAGCTGAGACATGTCACTTATCGTTCTTTCAACAGTTTTTCCTGTAAAAGAACTAATAATAATAATAATAATAATTTTCTCATTACTAATTTATTGGCAGATTTCCATTGAAATAACCGAAATTTCACCTTGTTTACATTCACACATTATCTTCTCAGATCGATATTTCTGCAAACCCAAGTGTTGAGAATAATACAATAAGCACAAGTGGAAACTAGATTATTGAAAGTCATTAAGATTTATTTTTAATGTGGATTCAAGATTGATGCATTAGATATATATAAAGTCTTTCAGAACAGCTAAGTAATATTCTCAAACTGTTTTTTCTTTTTTTTTTTTCCAAAAATATCTGAAATGGTGCTTAAGAAAAAAGAACAGTTTTAACTGCAATGCACACATTCCTATAGTACCTGCAAATGACTTTTGACATGAAAAATGGTTAACCCTTTAGATTCCATCATCTTCAGTATTGTCTTTGGGGTTGCCTCTGATATTATTAGAGCAATGCATAGCAAATTTGTATATAAAAATGGATTTCTTATTAATAGTAACGATATATATATATACATGATCAAATAACTTACTGTCAGCACCACCAAGACTGTTGACACAGTCAACAAACTTCTTGTGAAGATCATCAGACCATCTAATTCTTTTTTTATTACTTGAAAAGACTGGTCCAGAAGATCCAGAACTGCTAATTAGAGAAGCACTCTCCAAATCTCTTGCAAATGATGGTTTCTCTTGTTCAGTAGGGAATATCAGCTTTTTAATAGCAAGTGATTAGTTGAAACCATTTCATTAAGTTTGATTAAATACAACACAAAAAATTTGAGAGAGAAAAAAATTAAGAAGAGAACTTACTTCGGTATTATTTATAAAATTTTCACAAGAATATGCCATTTTTGCATTATTAGGCTCAGGAACCTGTGAAGAGCTCAAAGAAGTAGCAATTTCATACTCCAGTTGTTGAAAATATAAATAGCACTGGATTGCCAAAAAGGAAGTTGGTAGATGATCTAAATGACTCGCCGAAATGCTTGATGACATTGTACCCTCCTCAAGGTTTTGATGACCTAATTGAGATCCTCCATCCATGCCTGCTTTCTTGAGCTTCACTTTTCATTGGAATGTACCAAAAAAGGAAAACACCACCTGGAAATGCTTATTGGATAATTTGCAGAAATGAAATAATTTTTGCATCAATCAAAGAATTGTGACTTCATTTTCTGTATTTGGTGACAAAATGATGTGCTCAATTTTGTATGGAGACTAATTGAATGAGTTTATTATTATCATTATTTTTTTAAATTTTGGCTTTTTTATATAAGAAAAACTTCAATGGATTCTTTTTTGAGGAGTTGAATAGATTTTATATATTGCACAAATATCAAAAAAATTCTACAATTCAAAAAATGACAACATTGTTGCATTGACTCTGAAAAAGCATTGCACATCCAATTCTGAGGCAATCAAGCTCTGCAGTTGCACAGTACTGAAAAAAATAAGGAATACTTGAAAAATAAGCTGAACATGGTAAAGAATGACAACATTCTTGGCAAGGAATGACAACATTCTTGGCAAGGAATGACAACATAAAAACATACCAAGCTTTAATTTCTATTTTTAAATTAAAAAAAAATAATTTTTTTATCATAATTCAAAACATTCCTTTAATTAGAATTAGTCCACTGACTGTTTAATCTTCAACTAATTTTAACTTCTTAACCAGAAGTTTATGGGAAAAATAATGAAAATGAGAAAAACAAGGAAGGATTCATTTGGCAAATTTTCACTTTGCTTCCTGTTGAGCATCTAATCATCACAATTCTAATACAAAAATTATAGTATTATTGAATTTTACAAGCAGATTAATAGATTGGAGATAAAAAATCTGGTACTTGTGATGTATTTGTGATCTTGAAAGTACATACACAATTTAGTTTTCTAACAAATAAAAATTAAAAAAAAAACATACAACTCGCAGAAATCACACTTCCTAGTTCTGAAGGGTATTTTTAACATCCACTTTTGCATATTTACTTTTTTTCCTTCACAGATCCATATCAAATGTAAATTGATTTGACCATCCAAGCAAATACAAAAATTTTTTTTTTTTTTCTTTGCATATCAGCACATTCTTGTTCTTCTTGATTCTGCAGTACTGAGAAGTAGAGCAGCTGATAATGATCAAATCAATCAAGAAAGTAAATGGAAATGATTGGTACCGTAACCTTGAAAGGTCTAGCTTATCTTGGATGGGAAGTGGGTATTATTAGAACCTTCTGCAACGGAAACCTCAAAATCGTCAAGACTGAATGCTGAGTCATCCGGGGAGTTAGTATCTGAGTTCTGAGTATTGAAGAGAGTCTGATTTTTTCTTTGCTGTTGATCAAACATCCTCTGTAGCTGTCTTCCTTGTTCTTCAATGCGTAGTTGAAGGTTTTTTTGAATCTGTGAAAATAAAAAGTGAACGTACGAAGTTATGCATTAATCAAGGATTTCCTGATCATGTTCGGTTCACTCAGGAATTAGGAATGGAATGTAGTTCTTGGGATAGGGTTCCATTTTCTCATTTCATCCACAGAATTTAAAAATGATTTTTTTTTTTTGAATGCCTTGAATTTCTGCTGAAATTTATTAATAAAACTAAAATGTTATATTTGATCATTTAAAACTAACTTGGGATAGGATTCTTTTGGATTCAGAAATCCATTTTGATTCCCATTTCATTTCCAAGAGCTATGTGAGGATATATACAAGTATCCATAAGGTAAAAATAAAGGAACAATTAACTATGGAAAGATGATAACTAGAATTCAAATTGAATAAATAGAGCATTTAGATGAAATAAGCAGTAGACTGGTGAAAGATCCAATCGATATACCTCCAATTGTTCGTGCAGACGCCTTTGAACATCTAATTGCAGTTGCAGTGCCTCTGTGATTTGCAAGCCACTGCTACACATGATTAAAAATTTGATATAAAATTACTAGTCAAGTATTCACACAACAATAAATGAGAAAAAATATATAAATATATACATATGAATGCCAAATATTTCTTGAAATTGAAGAGGGAAGCATTATGAAGCTTACGTTCTTGCATCGATCTGTGGTATTTCATTTATAGTAGTTCTTTTCTCAGCCTTTCCTGCAGTACAAAGGGTGTTTGAATTAGAGTTTCCTAGTAATTTTGCTAGAACAATTCTTCATTAAGGCATAAAAACGAACAATTACTCTGCAACTATAAAACCAAGTAATTTAGCTCCTAATACATGTCTTTTGCAAATATATTACAGTCAAGCTTGAGTGTAATTAATCCCATTCAAAGGACTAAACAATCAAACGTCGCAGATAAATTTTCATTAACATCACATAACCTACGGAAATTGTTTCCGATATTTATGAACATTTTGATATGATAATATTTTTATTCTGTGAGTTCAAGAATCAGAAATATGGAAATTGAAGATAATACAAAACAGTTATGTATCACATCAAAGATTATTATTACCTTCTGAAGGATCTGGCATGTACTTTGCAATTCTATATTTCTGCAAAACAAATAAGAAAATAAAATTTAAAAGCCAAAGTAACAACCAACACTGAAACATACACGAAGCTTGAGTCAAACCACATTACTTGCAAATGACTTTTGACATGAAAGATAGTCAATCCATCTGTGTCCATAAGCTTTAGTATTGCCTTTGGCGTAGCTTCTGCAATTGTTCAACGACAAATAATTACAAAGATGAATGGTTTCAAGTACTTTTGCAATTCATAGAAGGTTCACATCTTAAAGTTACTAACTTTCAGGACCGCCAAGGCGATTTACAGACTCTACAAACTTCTCATGAAGATCTTGAGTCCATCTTATCCTTGTTTTACTTGACAGCACAGCTCCAGTTCCCACCGGATTACGAGAAGAAAATCTTGAAGATTGTATCTCTTGCTGCGAAGAAAATGCCATCTGTCCAAATGGAGAACTACATGGATTGCAGCTAATCTGCGCAGTAACAAGTGTACATATACAGCTTAAAGCCAGTAAAGACTGAGGCTTTCTTTGGTATAAATGAATTTAAAGTATATAATTCATGTACAAACGATAGAATTTAGCTTAGTTTTATTGAATTCCATAAAATTGAATTCATGAAATGAAATGACTGTTTCTGTTCATATCAAATAAAACATGGAATTGTGAATGAATATGAACTAAGAAATGGATTCTAGAAGCTAAAAAGGGTATCTTGAGCAATTTCAATAATCGATTGGGTTCATTGATATTCCTGGTATAGTAGATGCTTCCACAAAATTCTGTAAAATATTAATTCATTTATAGAATTCTAACTAAACCAAATTCTATCATTTATATACCAATTACTATACTTTTGTTCTTCAAATTTGTTTATATCGAACTAGAGGCAACAATAATAGGAAGAACCGTGGAAAATACATACTCTATAATCCTGATTCCCATGAAAAGGAATAGAAAGGTGACTCGCAGCTCCATTATTTAACAGCTTATTTCTTTCAAGCTGATGTAGCTTATTTCCTGTGCTGCAAGGACCTTTAAAGATTGACAGCAAGCTGTTTCTGGATTCCAAGCTATGATCAAATCGCTGCTCCATTGAACTGATAGGATAGTTCTGAACTAAAGAGTTTTGTGAAGTAAATTGTGAATCATAGGACTTGGAGTATGCACCAACTTGACAATCATACTGTGGAAAACCCATATATTTTTCTGTTGCATAAAAGGCTGAAGCTGGTGATTCAAAACGGCTCATAATGCTTGTTGATGACTTATCACGCCTAAAATCCTGATGTTGTTGCTGTTCTTCCTCCATGACTTGTGTCAGAATAGGAATTCCCATTTTCCAGTTCTGTTGACTGTCAAAACATTGCAAGGAGTTAAGAGCAAAATCACTTATCACTCCATGGTTTTGTTGAACCCTTTCTTGGAAATCGATCTTCGAAGTGTTCATTACAAAAATATGAGAGGGAGAGAAAAAAAAATGGCAAAAAAGTTTATTTTTCTATTGAATTCTCTCTGCCAATGCCAAAAAGTGTGTCAGATTTCATTCTACTATGAAGTACTTAAAGAGAAGAAGCCGCGGAAAAAACACAAAAAATCAGAAAAAAAATAAAATCAGAAAGAAAGGACACAGATTGTTTGGATAATCAACACCAATAATGTTGAATTCAGAAATGGATGGCATGAAATTCTTTCTTATATTCCAAAAGACTTCATGTTCACGCTATGAATATTTATATATTTGTATATATGTACACTGTGCTAATTGTTTGCCTTTTTCTTTTACTTATTCCTAATAGGGATAGGAATGAACAAACAATGATCTGTTGACATAACCAAAGCACAGAAAGAAACAAATCACTGAAAAATAAACTAACATATTTCACACAATTTTGTCCTTTATATGGACAGAAATGATTGGAAAAAAGAATAATATGTTTCAATCTCAAGTGCTAGTATAAAAATTAAACTAATCTGAAATCCAAAGCCTTAAATATATAAAATATATCAGTTAAAATCATTCTCCATTGTCACTGTTTTATCACCATCAGAAAATAAAATTGGAGAATAAGTGTTATGAGCATCTGTGACTATGGCATAGTAGATTATATGAGATACTGGCATAAATTCACAGAAAGAGATCTGCAATTATTCCATTTTACAGATACAGATAAAACCCACTTTAGCCACTCAACAAGAACATATATACTGAAGAAATAACTTAATATATATATATATATACATATGATTCTTTTTTTCTCTTCTCTTTTTCTCAGAATATAAAGATAAAACTTTCCATTTCCTTCTACTTACAACTCAAAGATTGCACCTTTCAAAGTGGAGAATCTGAAATTACCAGAAAAATTCTTGTACTATTATATTTTTGTCCGAAAATGCAGTGGAAATGGAATTGTAACGGTAAGATTCTAAAACGTGCTCAAAGAACCAAATGTATGTATAAAAATAACATAAACCAATTGCATTCAGTCCACTACACACACTATATAGTATTCTTCTAAAGAACATTGCCACTATAGCTATGGGCAAAAATTACTGAAAAATAATTTCATTTCACTAAAATTTTCACATTCCAATTGATTCATTGAAAACAAATTCACATCAGGAGGTTGATTTGCGAAGTACTTTTTTTTATTGCATACATGTTTTCATGCTCACCACATGTGGTATTCTGGTGAAACTCTCGTGACAATGGCGCCCAGAGTTTACAATACAAACTACTTGAAAAAAATTAAGTAATTTGGATAAAGTTTGTATTAATTATTCCTCTATTATTCATCCTTGAAGTTCTTGCTTAATATGGTATTTTGCTGTCACTTATCAGAATCCAGCTTAACTTTCTTGTTTGTTTCAAAAACTATTGTACAGCCTTTGGCTTCTCTAAACTACTTAGAAAAAACAAGAAAGAGAGAGAAATGGTAGTCCAAGAAAATAAGGGTAGCATGCATTCTTTAACCAGAAATCAAGAAAGAGGAAATACACAAAAATAAATAAATAAATTGTAAGCAGACAGAAGATTACCTGGCAAAAGCAATTTGAATAATTCCAGGGCCGAAAGATGTATTAATAGCCATTTGGTGTGAGCCATAGTCATTGCTTGGGAATCTCCGACTGAATTTTCACTGTTTCATTGTGAGAATGGTGTTAATAAAATCAACAATGTACACTGCCTTCACCAGCCTAATTTAATCCCTAAAAGCTAAATTGAATTAAAAATATGCATTTACATTAAGCTATGCTTTGGTATGCACTAAGCATATTATTAATAAGTCATTGATTAGGAATTTTGATATTCGGGATAATAATAATAATAACTATTTAACTTTTATATTTTTCTACGAAAATAATTTGAAATAGCTATTTCTAGATTTTTTTTTTATAAAAAATGTCCAAATTCTATCTTAAAAATGTTTTTTTTCTTCTAGAAAAAAGAAAATATGCGTAAAGCAATTTATTAACATTCTCGTATCCGAAATGGTTTTAAACTTGAGTTTATACCCAAATTCACTGTGCACGTAGCTCTCCCTTTCAAATAATTCTCACTATTTTTTAAAGATTTTAATATTTATAAAATTTTAAAAACACTAAAATAATATTTTTAGTGACAATGTTTTTAATGCTGTTTTTTTTAATATATAGTAGTTTGATGGTGATATGAAAACTCGATACATCATTATCAAGAAAATGGTATCTTATTAAAATTATGCCATAGATTTCATATTTGAGGGCTCTCAATATTAATTCCTCTGTTTTTTTTTTCTTAAAATTAAAAAAAAAGAAAACAGAAAGAAATATTGATTCTTCTTTTAAATGCAGCATCCCCGAAGAAGAAAAAAAAAGAATAATTAAGTTTTCTTCCCTTTTATTTTTTTTGGAAATTAGTCAAAAAGTGCATGAACTTTGTCTTATTCCTTACATACACATAAATATGAATAAATAATAAATGGAGCAAGTTGAGAGTTGAGAACCATGTTCGATCCATCCATGTTTCAAGGAGATCAAACTGAAAAGGTATATATAATATAATAATATTAATTAAATATAGAAAAACTTATATACATATATATATATTAATCACTATTACCTGGCTCCTATTATTAAAAATCGTCTGATCCGGCTCGGAATTAGTCAGAGTTAGAATTTTTCATCCCTTTCTATAGATGCTTTTAATGAAGATTGAACTATATCTCTATACTTTGTAAGTGTACTCAGTTTTGCCACAAATATATTTAACTACTTAGTTATTAATTCAATTACATTTAACCACTCAATTATATATATTAAGAAAAAATATTTAATCACTTAATTATAAGCCCCATTACATCAATTGAACATGTTGACTGAAGTTAACTTTGTTTTGATACTTCTGATATTCGATAAGGTATCCGATAATAATTTTTAAAAAAAATTCTATTATTGGCTTGGAATCTGTTCGGCAAAATTAATTGTTTTGATAGCTGTTTTAATGGCGTTTAGCTGTTAGCTGTTTGAATAGCGTTTCATGAAATGTTAAAAGTTAAACGTTATATGAGTTAATTTTTCAAAAAAAACTATCCTAACATCTAAAAGTTAGTCCAAACGTTATGTTACCGAACAATTTTTTAAACAACATTCAGCGTTTTGATTAGTCAAAACTCTAAAAGTTACTTAAAAAACTATTGTCGAACACAGTCTTAATGTTGTAAAAAAAGTTGATAGTTAGTGTAACAACCAACAACTATTATAATAATTAATATTGTAGCATAAAGTATAAAGTTTTATTCGATAATAATTTTTAAAATAGCTTTTAGCATTTTGATTAAATTAAAATAATATTTTTTTATTAATTATAGTATTTGGTAAGGTAATTTATACAGTGAATAGTGTTTGGTAATTATCTACGAGGTTGTCCAACTTAACTTCTACCGTTTCATAATAATTTATAGATAATTTTTTGACACTTATATCCTTTTTCTTTTTTTCACAAATGAATAAGCCAGCCTGTAATATAAAACTGTTCCTTTTACTTTTTTGCCGTTCTAAATTTAACAGTTAATTAAATAATTATTTTTATCAAACACTATCGTTCTAAGGATCTGTTCGATAAAATTAATTGTTTTGACAGCATTGAAACCTTTTGTGTGTTTGATCGGGTAATATTAATGTGTTAATTATTAGGTAACAAACAGATAAGCATGATTATGTATTAATAAATTAATTAATGGATTAGTCATATGGCATTGTTAATGGAGAAGATAATAGTTAATCATGATATATATGATTAATAATTAATTAATTAAGAAAAGGCATGACTTCCGGCTGCATCTTGTTTGGAAATCACTACAAAATTGACCCTTTAAGGAATCAAAGGACATTTCATCCAATTTTTCTGAAAAAAAAATTAATTATTAGTATTAGGGGTCCAAACTTGGGTCGGACCAGGTCAGGTCATGTTCAAATTAAGGTTCAACCCATTTTGAAATTAGTTAAAATATCTTGTTAAACCGATATGATTTTTTCTTTTCTTTTTAAATGTAACCCATTAATAATAATATGAAGAAATTATAAATACTCGTATTAGTATTTAACAGGGTTTGCTGATCTTCTAACAAAATATTCAATGGATAAACATGTCACATTACCAAGTTCTATTGATCGAAGACCACACCTGCAAATCAAAATCTAAAATCTCTAACTAAATAAAATTAAATATTTTATTTTTATTAAGTAAAAAACTCCAAACATGGAGACAAAACAACAATATAAAAATAAATTTATTATAGAAAAAATAGATATAAATTTATTAAATTAAAAGAAAGAAAAGAGTAGAAAATAGGTGGGGGCCACCGTTGATATACAGAGGTAACACCAAATTAAAATTAAGGTTAAATGACTGCAATTAAAGTGGTTAAATCTCTTCTCCCTCAATTAAAGGTTTCAAGTTCAAGCCTTGACTATAAAGTTGCAAAATTTAGATTGTTTGAGCTTCTCGGAAGGAAATATTTTGCCTCTCTTTGTGGGATTGCTCAATAAATTTGAATCAGTCGAGTCAGTGAGTTTTAAATGCCGGATGATTAAAATGAAAAGAAAAATACTAAAATAAAAGAAATAAGTAATTTTAAATGCTAGGAAAAGGATAGAAAATAGCAAGACATTAAGAATCTAAACGTGCTAATCAGTTTTGACAAAAAAAAGTTACAAGTATGTGGTAATTGAACGGTAGATGCTACAATAATTTTTTCCTTTTTGCATTTTAAAAAAGAAAATTCTAATATTTTAATTTGATTTGATTGATTACCGTACGTACAGTAGGAAAAGAAAAAGAGAGAAGGACCTCACCTCATATTGTGCCCACTAAAACAAGCATAAGCTTTATAGACTAAATCTAATAATGGTTATTATTTATAATATTTCGACGGTCCAAGAATTTCCATATTTCATGGAAGGAACGATTCCCTCCTAAAAGACTTACATTACATATATGTATTGGAACAAAATAAGTACATTCGATGGAACTTATGGTTGCCAAATTGTAAGCACCTGCACCACCCTAATTTTTAAATTTGATTTTGGCTCTCCGCTTCGTATTTATTTTTTAATTTACAAATTTTTTGATATTTAGAATACTTGAAAATAGCAAAAAATATTTTTTCTTGTTGAGAAAAAATTAAATTATTTAAAAAGAAAATGATTTTCTATTTTTTCAAAAAAGGTAAATATTTATCAGATATTCATAGATTTATTACTATAAATTATATGTTTTTTAATCCACTAATCATCACTAAGAAATATTTATTATTTTTTTGCGATCACTATAGTTTATTATTATTTTTATTTTCTTCATATATAAATTTTATAATTTTTTAAATATTTTTATAGTCTTATAAATTAAAAATAATGTATTTAACTAATTTTTAATATTACAATCAAATAACAAGTTCAAAATCTTAAAAGAAAATAAAATTGAATTTCATTGATAATTTTCTACAGAATTTGAAATCACATGAAAAATTATATATTTGAATTTCATAAAAAAACTGTCTAATTTATTATTATTATTATTTCAAATTTTTCTTAAATATGTTTATTTTTGAAATCAAATGTCTCGTAAATAATTATAAAAAAATGAAAAAAAGAAATAAGGAAAATCAAACGTTCACAATATTTTTATGATATTGGACTAATTGTCCATGGTCCAAACGAATGTACAGATGACCCATGGGCTTTTTGTTGAAAGATGGGCTTTTCCTATTTTGGGTCTAATGGAGCAAATGGCGTTCTCATTAACAGAGAGAAAAAAAAAATGACCAACGATTCCTAAACACAAAAATTTTATTAAATTCATCTGAAATTTGAGAAATTTAGGCATACTGTAAATAAAAGTATTCACTTTATTCCATAATTTTAATTTTAAAAAATTAAAAATATAATAAATTCTATAAACTTTTTACTTCAAATTTATCTATGAATAGGAGGATTTTATTTTTCTGCTGATATTTGATTGTTCAACTTTTTACCACAAACTCTTAATTGCTTTTTAGCAATTTTTATGTGCTTTGCCACTTCAAATCATAAAATTTTATATTTTACATATACCAAAATATTTTTTAATCATAAATAAATTTTATGGAATTATACTAATTAGGTTATTTGTATAAAAAATAAAATTATAAATCTGATTGATATTGTTAGGAGGGTTTTCATAAAAGCTAAATTCAAGTGTGCCAACGTGTATATAAGCTGAAAAAAAAAAAAAAAAGGGGAAAAGAGAGCATGTACGCAAGAGTGGATTTTGCAATCTCCAATGATTGCATAGATGACCGACCATATGTAAGGACTCAAGTATGCATATAACCAAGGTTTGAGTAAACCCTAAGAATTAAATTATCTATAAATAGAGACCGGTTTGTGATCTTTTACATAAGAAATCCGTACATATAACTCTAACGTCAAACAATGGTGCAACCAAAGTCAATGCATTATTAACTCAAAAAGCAAAAGCTCTAGCTTCATGGAATTATTATTAATGGTAGCATAATTAACTACCTAGCAAAACAAAATATTGGATAATCAACGTGTATTGAAATAAGTCAGAGTACGGATAATTTGATTTTAAAATTAGATTAGTTTTAGTTTTGAACTATTTAAAGAAGAAGACCCGATCGAACTAATTAACTCGTGGTTGAATTGATTGACCCAGTGTAGACCCGATCGATTAACATCGATTTTTGATTTTTAATTATATTATTATAATTTTTTAAATTACAATTATCTAATTAAAGTATATTATTAATATTTTTATGGCCTACTTAGACTATCGATCCACTGGGTAAATCAATTACCCATCCATCCAATTCTTTAGCCGGGTTAATGTCTAAATAAAAAAAAATAAAAAATTTGACATTTTTTTAAAGTGATGTTGAACGTTCGATTCTCATGGATATAACAAATACCTAATAGAAGCGCCTCAATTCTTTAGTGGACCAATTCGACGTGAGCAAGATTCAATTTTAGCCAATAAATTGGAATAGTTATGGTGAATGATAATACTAATAATAAAAGTTGGGTATACGTATATGGTGATGCACAAAGATATTCATTCCAAACACACATTGAGGCTTATGAAACCATAAAATCAATATACAAAAACGACTTGTGATTTTGATTGTATCATCAAATGTTTTGTTCTTGTTCCCATGTGCAAATGATTGTCTAAAATGAAGTCGCACAAGTTTTCAATCATTAACAAGTTCTCTTTGTGCTTGTCTATCAAATACGCCAACCGTTGGATTATACCTCGTATAGCAGAAGAGCTAGGGAATTATAATCTACAATTTTTCAAAATTAAAATGAATTGCAAAGTGCAATAAATTGATCTCATCATACTTTTTCAATTTTCAATTTTATTTATTTTTTAATTTTTGAAAGCTTTTAAATGGTTAATTATTACTACCTTTACTCTTCTTATTATGTTGCTTAAAGTGCTTTAAGCATAATTTTCTCCGATTACATGGAGAGGAAGTGGAAAATGAATGAATCAAATGATACTCTTTTTTTTTTTTTTTACATAAATATATATTAACTTATGCCAACTTTAACTGGAAAAAGAAAGAAATATATGTGTGTGAAAAGATAAAGAGGTAAAGATAAATATGAAATTGGGCCCACCCTTGATGGGTCCCAACCATTGCAGAAAAAATTTAAGCATTGTCTGTTGGGTGCTCCTTTCAAATTTCATGACTCTGATGTTGATTTTCAGCGAGTCTAAAAGCTCTATGCTAAATGTATATATTTGTTATGAATTTAATTTTTTGTCCAAAATTATTTGTTGTTTGAGAAATACTCCCTCCGTCCCATAATATTTATCTATGTTTTTATGTGGCAAAATGTTTATTCACTCGACTCAATAAATATTTACTTTTCTTTTTATGTCTATCGGTGTAAATGATTTTAAATTTTGAAAAATAGGATAAATTTAAAAAATAAAAATATTTTATACGAGGAGTGTTTTTTAAATTTTGTGTAATGGATAAGAACAGAAATTCAAAGCTGCTGAGAAAGCATAGAAAGTTGAATTGCATGGGGGCTTCTGTGACGTTGACAAGTGATTCTGATGGAATATATTGCAGGAAAGATGATGTATTCCAATCTTCCCAATGTAAAATTGATTGTATCTTTCGGGTACAAGGGCTACAGTAAATGGATTAGGGTTTCATTTTTTTTCTACTGCCACTACATTCTCCCCTTTTGCTTTTGTTTTTCATTGCTCTGTAGATTAGATTCTTCCTCACTTGCTCGTGTCAGGACAGACATAAAACCTTACCTTGTACTTCTTTACAATTCTTTGGCACTGCCACGACTCTTTTGTTTAATTCCCTTAAACATAATTTATTGTAATTGAAATCTGTTTGAATTGCAATATTTGTTACAGTAATTGAAGGAGATGAAAGCTTGAAGCGTTCCAATCCCCCAATTTCTTACTATCCAATAAGATTCAATATATGTTGATTCCCGTCTTAAGACTTACTCTTTTGTTAAAAAATTATTTATCAAACCCTAATTATTTTTATTTGGTTTTTAATTCATATGGTAGGGATTAGACTTGTAGGTAGCAAGAGTGGACTCTTGTTTCAGATTGCACATGAATCCTAATCTGAATAATAATAGTTTACTAATTACTAATTAAGATCCAATCATGGTTCCATGAGTGCATGTGTATAAGGTAAGTCCACTCTTATTTTTGGCTTAGTCACTAAAAAAATAATTCAATTTCAGTGTTATCCATAATTCAATCACATGATTTTACATTTAAATCACTTAAGCAAATTGCTAATTTCAGTTGCAGTTGATTTAAATGAAACTAATTCAATTTTTATTATGAAATTGAAAATTAATTAATTAAGTTCTCTCCCCTTTGGACATCTCTTTTCTTGATTATTTTATGATTAATTTAGAACGGTCAAGAAAAATGAAATTGTTTGAGATGAAAAATTTTTACTTTCAAATTATATTAGAGTCTAATTTCATTTTATATTTCAAGAAGAATGTTCGGTTTAGCAAATGAGCCGAGTTCGGTTTTAATAATGTTCAATTCCAGAGCTCATCAAGTTTTATCGAACATATATATATAATATTTATTTTAAACTTATTCGAGTTACGAATTAAATTCGAGTTTAAAATTTTTTGAATTGAATTTCAGGTTATCCTCGTCGACCTAGCTATTTAAATCCATCTATGTCAGAACGAAACTAAAATTTTCTTTTTCCTTTTTCTTTGGTTATGAAAAAATGACGAAACAATCCTACTAAAATAAAATTAAAAAAAATACAGTATTTTCTTCTAATTTTTTTAAAAAGTAATAATACTGGCAGCAAGAACATATTTTAATCAAATGATTGCATTATATTATTTCTTGGGCTGGTAATTTTGGCGAAGATCAAGCCTTAATAGCCGTTCTTGTTCTCGAGTTGCTTAAATATAAAATAAAAATTAACCGTAGCCTTTCTCTTAATTAATTATCTCAATATAGTATTTGCAATAAAAAATTCCTCTGCTCTTTTCATATAATTTCAAAAATCATTAGCGGGCCTTCTCACTATATTTTTATATATAAACTTGGATGGGACGGTTTTTGACGAACCGAATTAGATCAGCTGATTAGACTGATTGAGTTGAAGTTGATTTCATGACCAATTCAGTTCATTTTGATTTTGATTTTTAATTTTTATATAAACTTAGTTTGGACAATTTTTGGCGAACCGAATTGGATCAATAGGTTAGACCGTTTCAGTCGAAATTGATTTCATCACCAATTTAGTTCATTCCAATTTTATTATTAATTTAAAGTTATAAAAAAGTAATTCCTTATTAATTTTCTAAAATGATAAAGGAAATGGGACAAAAGAAATTGAAATTGGGTCAGTTTTAACAGGATGAAAGGAGTATATATATATATATATATTATTTAATCGATTTAAACCAATGAGACCGATTCAATAACCGGTTTGGTTTAAAACAATTGAATATAATAAGTAGTTGTAAATTTTTAGGTCCTTATCAATTCCATATCCAAGAAAGTGAAAAGAAAAAGTAAAAGAAAATCCCCTAAAAGTCTAGTGGCAAATTGGTAATCAAGAAGCTTTATAAATCCCCATTTGAACAATTAAGATCCAAGAAAGAAAGCAAGAAAAACCCAAAAAAGAATAAAAAAGAAAATGGTTACTCTACACCCTCTTCAAGTTTTCTCTACAAAGTCATCACCACCATCTTCAACCTTAAGCTCCATGAAAATCAAAACCTTAATTCACACTCTCATCATCTCACACGTGAGTCGGATGGTTCGAGCTCTTTCTAAAGCAAAAACAATTCTTGTTCAGATTCTCAAAGAAAACCAACCTGTGAACTTCATTTTATACCCCAAGAAAAGAAAACAAAAACAAAGAAACATATTTTTTGGATCATTTAGGTTACACTACAATTGGTGTAACACTTCTTCACATGTATTGCCTGTTCCAACTACTGAACCACATTTATACTATGACTCTACTTGGAATTCCATAATTACTACAAGTGATGATCTCTGCAATGAGTCTCAGCTTTCAGGGTATCTTCAATGGCTTGAAGATCAAAAGGTGATCAAAGAAAACCCTAATAGAGATCAAGAAAATGTTAATGAGATCGATCAGTTAGCAGATATGTTTATTGCAAGTTGCCATGAAAAATTCAGGTTGGAAAAGCAAGAATCTTACAGGAGATTTCAAGAAATGATGGCTAGAAGCATTTGATGAATATTGTGAATTAGTAAATTAATTTATGTGGTGGGTTTTCTTTTCTTTCTTTTTTTTTCGTCTTCTTTCTTTCTTTTTTCATCTTTTTAGCTTTCCCATTCTTCTATATGTGTTAAATACATTGGTGTGGGATTGATCAATGGAGGGTAGTTTGGATTTTATTTTGAAAGTATGGAATCTAGAGAATTGTGCATGAATGGGGGATTAATTTTGTATGAGGATGAAGAGGGCAACTGTGCAATTCTTCTCTTGAAATGGCAATGCTTACAACTTCAAAGAGCATTATTAATGGTGGAATTGAAGAGAGTGTGTGTGTGTGTGTGTTTTTTTTTTTAATTTGGACATTCTGAAACTCTCTAGCAAATTTAATTTTCAAATGTTGAAAAAATAATTTTATTTGAACTGATAGAAAATAAATGAATAAAGAGTTCTGAAAAATCAGACGTACCATTCATTCTAATTTGATTCCGATTTCATGCGATTAAGGAAAAAACAGTCAGATGTCCATATATTTCCTCAAAGCTTAAAACTAAATATGCATGACACTCTTTCGTTATAGCCTTGTTCATTTATTATGCTTCTCTTTACCCATCTTTTATCTCAAAAACTATATATGTATATATATATATTTAAAATCCAACTTATAGCACACAATTAGCATGAAATTAAAATATTTATCTAAAAAGATTAATCTTTTAAAAAGAATATTAATTATCAATTTTCAGACACCTGCATCTTAAAGTCTAAAGGTACACAAATCTCAAGTTCCATTACTAGTTGGGCATTTTTTTATTTACCGTCTCATCTTCTATTCTGAACTTGGATTATATATATATATATAACCTAAGTTGATTATTTTGGAAATTGAGCCAATCATTTTTCTATAGTAATTTTAAATTAATATCTTATAGACTGAGTCATCCACATATATATCATATATGTTTGGAGTAGGTTTAAAGTCTCACTCTCTCTCTACAAGACAATGGGTCATTGTGGAACCCACGTATGATGCTTTTTATACTATTGCTTTCGTTCAAAAATTTTCCAGATTATGTATTTTAATTGAATTGTAAAGGATGCAGAACATAATTAACAATTAGCCAGTAAACATTTTCATTAAAGCAAATGCAGAAAGATTATAATCATAACATTTTCCAGATTCCTTATTCTAACTGTTTTGAATTAAAGGTCATTTTCATAAAATGAAACAGCGACAAGCTCCGTTTGATTGCTTTATAAGAAATTAATGAAATTAAAAAAAAAATGGACACTAGAAGAAAAGGGAAGAGAAATCTTAATGAATCTTTGATGATTATAAAAGCACATGCAATGACAGGAGCATTAGGGTACATATGATGTTCCATGACAATGGATGCATACATTTAATATATAATACGTAATATGATGAAAGACACACTTCCTTACTTTCAACCTTAAAATGACGCACACACCTTGTCTTGCAAGTCATAACTCACAAACTACGTATCTATACATATCAGCATATCAGTAAATAACATTATAGATATACAAAGATGAAATGCATATAATTATTCCATTCACCCACGGTTATTGAATCTATTACAGTCAAATTACTCCATCTCAGGATTAGTTGATATATCAAACATGTTTAACTAAAATTTAGAACACTCTTGGTATGGGGCAGGGGGCGAAGGGATTGCGCAAGAACACAGTTTGGTTATAAAATCGAAACAGGCGGTTCTCGAATTGTGATCATGCCTAGTAGGGGTGAATATTATTCATGTCTGATTTGAAAGTTGAGCCGACCTAATTATTTAACTATAATTCTATCAGTTTTTTAAAAAATAAGTTACTATTCAGTATTCGGCTTAGTGAATTAATTTTTTACGCTTAAAATAGGTGATTCGGTTCAAAATAATTAAATCAAACCCAACCAATTTGATCCATTCAGCGAGAATATATTTGGTCCAATTTCGATCGTTGTGAAAATTCATGTAGTTAGACCGAACCAAACCAATTCAGTTAGAGAGAATGCTCATCCTAGGGGATAAGACATTGATTGTTAGGCAAAAGTCTTTTTTTTTAAACTACTCAGGAATAAGAAGCAGACAAGGCAATATCTAGTCAACCAAGCTTTTTTAGAGATGGTATAGAACCAAACTGTGAAAGGAGTCTGAGAAGGCATCAATTTTACTCCTTTTCAATTTTCTTGGCAGTTTTTTTATTCCAAGGTTAAGGCTTTAGCAGAGCAGAATTGGATCCTTTGATCTCTCTGTCTCCTTGTTTATAGACCACCTTTATGAAAAAAACAAAAGCAAATGACCATAAACTCTTTCAGATTTAATAGCTGTTCAAATACCATTTGTATTTCTAATTTTTAGTCTCTGTTTTTTACACTAGAAGTTCGTATCTTTGAGAACATGTCGATGAAACAAAAGGAAATTTTTTTTTCTTGCTGTAACCTGTTTTTTCCTGTTTTGAAGTAACAAGTTACAAAATAAATATACCAGTAGATTTTTATTTTACATCTGTAAAAGAAAGACCAACGGCTATCAATAGAAAACAATCGCCAATTTCTAAAACTCAAGCTAGAGAGTTGAGAGCTATGACACCAGAAAAATCTGCAGCTATTAACTTAAACTTTGAGGCGACACGAACAAGATTAGACTTAGTCCAATGGGTGAGAGACACCGGTGGTATAAACCCAAAAAACAAAAAAAAGCATTACAGGACAATCTTAATATAGATTAGCAATTTCAAAGGAAATTCAATTGTGTATCAAAAAGCTGAGAATGAGATGCAGTTGCCTGCAAATTTTGATACTTTATCCTGTTCAAGGAGACAATTTTATTCTACACATTGTTCAAGAAAAATACAACAGACCAAAAAGGTGTGCTACTGTTCAAACATTCTCTAGATAAATTAATATTCGAAGATCAACAAAAATTCCTGTAACAAAAATTAAATTTATCAAAAATAGCTTACTCAATTTGAACTGTAAAAACAGATTAAATAATCTTCTCAATATCAGAAGTAACTTCTCTAACCACCATTAAGCCCAGCAGCAGAGTCCACATCCCTCAGGAACTCCGGCTGGGCAACTCCTTCCATATGTCCATAATAGTAATAGCATCAAAAGTTGAATCTGCAAATATCCGCTGAGAACTTTCAATCAAAGAGATCATTGAACATAGTAAACTCCTTTCATATATCCATAGTAGCATCCAAAAGTTGAATCAGCAAATATCCGCTAAGAACTTTCCAATCAAAGCCACCATTGAACATACAGAGGGACTGGATGTTGTTAAGCATAACCTGAATAATCCATTTAAGATTTGGGATCCATTAGAGAAGCAAGATCTCACGCACCTCGCGACAGATATACTAAGGTAACAAGAGGGCTAAAATCCATTAGAGAGCCTGTTTGGCTTTACCATTTAATTTAGAATACAGAAAAGCAATTTGATCAATCTGTTTCGAAATGCAATAAACCTAAAAACTCAGAAACATTAATGCTGTAGGAATGAAATAAATAGAAGAGATCGTCCTAGTTCCCTTTTTTTTTTTTTCAAATCATTATTTAAAACGAAAAGAGATGAACACTCTTGTGGAAAATTGAAATAAAGCCAACCTGCTGATGCTCCTGCAGCCTTGACCATCTAGGAACATATGATATCTGATCTGAAGCAGGCATTCCTTGCTCATAAAAAAGTAACAGTGCCATATTAACTGCTGCCTGAATGGGTTTAGTGGCTTGCTCAAGTCCATTCTTTACACAATTTATGAAACTGTCTCAAAGTCAATATTATGAAAAATACAAAAAGATATAATAAATTATAGAAAGATCCACCACCACTAGAAGAAATTTAAAAGATTATAAGAGGCACAGAAAGAAGGTTAGGGTCAGTCATGTTGCTAAGATTTTAAATTATCAGGGTGTTAATGTTACCGATTGAGATGATTAAATAACAATTGAGACAAAACAAGAAGAAAAACATCAGGAATTGGGAGTCATGCCTGCATTGATAATTAAGAGGCCTAATTTGATTGTAAAACTGCAAATTCTTATTTTTTTTCCTGATTTTTAATTTCTTATGGATTTCTTTTGAATCTTCTCTTGATTTTAAATGATCAAAAGGGCAATATAACCTTTTAATCCATTCCTTTATTTCCACCCCAAAGATTCTTAAATAGGAGTGTAATACTCATCAGAAACACTGTCAGTCAACCATTTATCAGCATAGTCCAGATGGTACACCAATCAACATGAATGTACTTGGAAGAGGGAGTAGATTTTGAACAGAGAGACCACATATAGTAATAAGAGTCGTGTTATCTTGAAAAATAACCAAAAAAGTTGAGAAAATGCAAGAAAATTAAAAAAATACACTAAGCCTTTAATTTAGAGAAGGCCAACTTGATTAATTTGCTATATCAAATCCCTACAGTTTTCAGCATAGAATCTACAATACTTCACTTTGTTATCCATTAGTGGTTAACGGATGAATCCTATCTAATCATAGAAGATTCATTACAGTCAATGATAGAGGGGAGAAAATGAAATGACAGATAAAATTCTAAATTTTTAATATTATCTAATAGTTCAATTTCATAAGTTATGATATTAAAGGTCCAATTCATTATAATGAGTAATATCCATAAAATAAGAAAAAATCAGTGAGGCAAATTTTCAGAGGGAATGAGAGCTATGGTGCACTAGGCCAAAACTAGGTTTGCCAAGTATGCTTTTGACAAAGTTAATTGAAATTGCTACAAAAGCAAACATGACAATATTTTCTGGTAATTACCAATTTACGTGTCCCTGCCCTGTGTACAACAGTTGAGTTGGGTGTTCAGGAAATGGTTGAACTATTTGTGGAAGGCTAGATGGTAGCCCGATAACCACCACAAACCAGTCACTGCATGCTATATAGAAGGGCAATTGCAGTCTTCCTACAGTACAGATAGACAATTTGAACCAGGTCATTTTACACAGAAAGGTATACAAGTAAAGATCACAGATATCAAATATAATAGAACTTAAACAAATATTAGGAAAAAGAACAACAAAAATCCAAAGAAGAATTTTACTCTCGTCCAGCAAAGTCACTTTCCTCTAAAGTTGCTCCAACATGTTGTTCAGATCAGATGAGGAATTCATTTGTTTGCAAGTGAATTTCATCAATAATATTCATCTATAAATGCATTCCCATGTTAGTATGCTAACAATCACATATGCAACTAATTTTGGTAGGATATAGAATTCATTTGCAAGTTATACTAATTAGTAGAATTTGGTTTACGCACAACAAGTTCCATGAAATTAATGAAATGGAATTCCAAATGAATTTTCATTTATACTAAAAGATGTATGGATTTGCAAATGAATTCCATAATTTTTTAATCTGATTCATTTATACAAACAAGGGGTAAAGAAACATTAAAGTTGTGGAAGAAAGAACTTCATAAAGGAATTCCAGAACAAGTGCTTTCTTCAAACAGGTTCAGAAGTCAACTACATTTCTGCAAGAAAGAAAATAATTGTAAAAATTATCCTTAATATTCCCACAGAATTAAATACAGCAGGAATTTGAACTAACAAGTTCGAAGTGGGTTTTTATCGCTAGAGACTTTTGAAGCAAACTGAAAAAATTAAGCCATTTAGATTCTTAATGTGCAGATAACCCGTATCTCCTTGATGTAATACTATTAATTCTAAAAGTATAGCTACACATTTTCCATTCTAGAATCAAGTAAAACAAATGAAGAATAAACATTATGAAAGGTAATAGTCCCTTTCTCTACAACATAGGCTCAGAGCAAACTAAGACCCATGCTTTCAATGTAGGAGATATAAACAGCACATCAACAAAGTCTAACAAAAGGTTTGACCCATACAATTTAGAAAAACAACAAATTTAAAGATCAAATAGAAAGCATGCTATTGCTTCATGACCTGACTCCTAAACCACATGCTACACATAGATACCTTTTAGCTATATAGGACATCAAAGGTTCTCTTGAGCGAGTCTTTCACGTTTGACCACAGTTCTTCAAATCATGACATTTTATAATTTAAAAAACTCTTTCATGCGTGCGTGCATGCGTTTCTTGAGAGCTAATTTTGATCCCTGTAATAGAAAAAAAAAAGAGATTAATATAGACATACAAACCATACTTACAGATGATATACAGAAACAGAAAAGCCAATAATTCAATCACCTTACTGGATGTTTTCAATGAAAATGTTTTCAACCTTGGACCCCTAACTGAAAGAGCTATACAAAGAGAACATCACTTTCCAACTAGAGATCATCTAAAGGAAGCAGAGCAGGATCAAGTTCCCAGAAGTCTTTTAAACGAGCAGGGACCTCATCACCAGAAAGCTTCCTTGCAGGGATCTGATGTGAAAGCAACCGCATGTCATTTTTTTCAAGCGTTCTAATAGCGTGAACTCCAATTTCACACCTCTTATATACAGTATTAAATCCCTCAACTCTCTCAAGGCAGGCGATGCTCAACCCATACATCTCACTGTAACTGGCCAAAATCACAACAATTTCAAAGCATTCTTTATCCCTAGCTGATGTATTTCTTTCTTCTGCACCAAAATTCAATTTATTATGAAGTGCCCAAACTGAACCCTTTACAGGATAAATCCTATAAACTTCTCTTGCTGCCCTTTCACAATCAACAACATGTGAAAAAACATTCAGGGACTTAATGGTTGTCTTTCTAGAAACCTTGAATCTCCCACATGGCACATGAAATCCCATTTTCTTCCACCCAATCAATCCTTCATCCCCATCACCTTGAGGATCCAACCAACTCAACTTCACCTGAAAAGGAGTTAAAGAAATAACTTCATCTATCAAACCATAGCATCTCGGAAGTCCATCATCATCATCATATATAGCCCACACTTGCCCTTTCCTAAAACTCCTCTCCCCTCTATTTCTATTGAAGTCATAAAATTCGGAATCCTCTATGGTCATTATCACTGAATCCCTCCTTTTAAGACCCTTCTGGTGTGCTCTCGTACTTGCACTCTTCCTTGATAAACCACGCCCCTCAGCACCTAAATTCCTACTCTCATCCAAATTGTCTTGTGGTTCAAGTTCCACCACTCCAGTCTTCTTTGAAACTCCATCTTTCTTAACCTTTGTATCCACAGGCTTTGTCAAGGCCTCAAGTTTTTCCTTCTCCTCCTTTTCTTTTACCTTCTTTCTCACATCCTTCTGCTTTTCCTTAATCTTTGCCCTCTCTTGAAAAACTTTTCGCTTTGCTTCCAATCGCATCTCTGCTAGTGTCATCATTTCCTCCCCAAATTTCGCCCTCTTTGGCTTTGATCTTTCCAAGACTTCATCAACAGTACTCATTTTCCTCATCAATCCTCCATTCCTCAACCTGCCACCACCCCATTCCCCAGAACCATCCTCTTTCACCTCGCAATTCTCACTCCTCGCTCTTTGACTGCCAGTTTGACCACCACGCACTTTCCTTCTTGAACCCACACTGGCCATCTCCTCACTGCTCCCTAAATTCGCCCCCAACTCCTGAATCCCTTCTTCACCAACAGCCACTTTTCTCCTCAACCTCAACCTCTCACTCGTAACTCTAACCCTATCCGCAATTCCATTTTCCTCCTTATCCCTTTCTTCCACTTCCACAGCCTCAAAACTCTGCTTACAGCTAGGACAAACTAAATTGTGCCCTAAATACCTTCTCTCAAACTGATGCAAAAGCCTACATCTTGAACAGGCAGTCCAAAATGTCTCCACTACATTATCATTGACCCTCTCTTCCTGAAGTTTAATTCTCAACCTCATATCATATTCTTTCCTCCTAATTTTATCAGACAAAACCCTAAAACCCTCACCCACAAGTTTAAAAGCCTCTTCACATCCTAAATATGAATTTTTATCAGGATGCAAATTCAAAGCCAACCTCTTGTATTCTTTCTTGATTTTATTTATATGAGAGAAGGGCTCTACCTGAAGAATCTTATACCAGTCAGTGATATCAGATTGGGTCTTGGAGGCCACCTGGAGAATCTTGAAGGCTGTGAGCATTGAAGAGACACCGTCAAGGTTTGGACAGAGACGGTGAGCTTTTTTAATGTGTTTGAGTGCAGATTTAATGTTAGAGTCAGTGTACTTAGTCTCTGCTATGGTTTTGAGACGGAGGGCTTCTTGTTGTTGGTTCGAGTCAAACTCCATTTTTTCACAATTAGTGAGTACAGAGGCGGAGAAAGGAAGCAGAGAAAGAGAGTGACGGATAAAAAGGAGGGGAAAGGTTTCGACTTTTCAGTTACAGAATGTTCTTGGTGCACAATTCCGTTCTAAACGGTGGTATATGTTTAACGGCTGGGTCGGGCTAAGATTGGGCTGGACCAATTACTCTAAACCCGTGAAGCCCATCGCTTTAAAATTAGACTTGTACAACCGAAATTACCCGAACTTGGTAGCGGGGTTTGTCATGTCAATTAAAACTAATTCATAATATAATTTTTATGAGCATATAAAATTGAAAAGCACAATTAACATTTTCGTAAGTTAATAGAATAGATTTAAGTAGATTGATTTTTACAAGTTTAGTTGTATATACATATATTTATTACATTGATGTATAAGTATTAAACTAACGGTTTAGAAATTCAAAATTTGACATTTTATCAAAGTGACTTCAACTGAAATATTAATCATAAATTATTGCCGAAACTTTCTTACCTCTTTACAAAATCAAATATAAATAAATAATAATTAAAATTTAAATTTAAAAATATTTATTTTTTCATGAATATATAATATACTTTTTATTACTTTAACCTCCTACTTACCAATGAGAGATTTTTTTTTATTTAATCTTAACAAATAAATCAAGGGATATCAATGCTTTTTGATAACCTACAATTATGGCCTCACATCAAACTTTTTACATGTATAAAGAAAAGGTATTTTTATATTAAGCAATTAATCCACTCTACTCCTTTTCCATATTTAGTTTTCTCTCTCTACAAAATTATAAGCTTCTCTTGGAATTTTTTTCCATGTCCTCAAATTCAAACCATGAATTTTTGTTATTTATTGTTTTAAAAAATAAGTTTTAACTACTGAAATTTATAAATAGATAGACTCATATTTTTTATTAAAAAAAATTTTTAAAACGATAAATAGTGGAGAAAATATTATTTTCAGAAGTTTTTATAAGCTACTATTTTATAGAATCTCATGTTAAGAGGTTTTTGAGGAATATTTTTTACGTTTATAAAATTTGAAAACTAATATTTTTTTTTCTTTTTATAAATGGGAAGTTTAATGGATCGTAATAAACATTGTGGGTTGCAAATAAGGAACAAACCTCCCCTTTGAATAGTATCGGTGGAGAGAACTCAAAGTGAAAATGTCACGACCCAAAACCGTGGGCTGGACCGGCACTAGGACCTAGGTAAGCTTAAGGCACCCGAGGCCCGTAGTAAGCCTAAACTATCAAAATCCATCCCTATTAGCATTTGACTATTGGAGTAGTAATCTCATATTATGACATTTTCATAAAACAATCAGAGTTAATATTTTTTTTTTTGACCCAGCATTAGTATTAAGTACTATTCGCAGCTTGGGCCCATATCCATATAAAAATATTTTCTTATACAAATATTTATTTGTCATAATATGTTCAAACTATTTATACAGTCTCCCAAATAGTCATTTACA
>CANUEX010028489.1:0-18744 GCA_948099535.1 Jatropha multifida | reverse complement strand
AACTAAAGAAGTGGTATTTGGTGATTAGAATCAAGGAATTCGGAGAATTGCTACTAAACAAGTAAGTTGTGGTTTTTAGTTCTAAGAGTTTTAATGTGAATTTCATAGCAAATATATGCTAGAATATTTTTAAATCATGCTCCATATTCTTCTTTTTGTGTTTTTTTATTTTAATATAAATTGTTTACTACTTTGAAGAGGTTGGAGGGCCCTCCTCTAAATTAAAGGGGAAGTTAGAGTGAGATTTTCTAAGCTCAATTGAGCTTATTTTTAAGGTGAGTGCCTATATTCTTTCACTTCCTTTTGTTTTTTTCAAAGTTTGTAATTTATAGATTTTTGATGAATTTTTGGAGATTTTGTATTTCATGTTTGGATTTTTGATATTTGATTTGTTTAATGCGAATTGGAATGAATTCTCAGCATGGTAACATGCTTAAATGTGAAAGAAATTAATCCTTTCTTCTTTTCCAAAAGAGGCCAAAACCTTTTAGTTGAAGGGCATGAGTCCCCTTTTGATTTATTTGCCTAAATTTGCTTATAATTTGATATTCAATAAGTGTATTCTTGAATGGTATTCATACTTAAAGAATGCTTTGCAAGTGTGAAAAATGAGTTTTATGATTACTTAATCCTAAGTAATGTGTTTATGCTTTTATTAAGTGTTATTTGATAAGTATTTAATTGGTGATTTAAATCTCCATTTTGAATTTAAAGTATTTATTACCTTAGAGAACTAAAAGAAAGTTTTAAATATGAATGAGAAGTGTTTTATGTTTATATATATATACTAGTAAGCATTTAAATGGTGTTAATATGTGAATTTGATTTGTATATTTAGTATATGTTTTGAATATGTATGCTTTGAATTTACTAAGTATGAAAAATGCTAAATGTTACAAGTTGTAAGTTTTAAAGAAGTTTAGAAAAATAAGTTTAAGTTATGTATGTTTTGAATAGTATTTGATACATTTGGTTTTAAGCTTATTATAAACTTTTCACAACTTAAATGATACTTTAAAAAAAAGTGATGGAAGGTGTAACGCCCTAACTCCAACCACCAGAGGAATTGTCCGCTTTGGATCAAGCCGGTTCCATCCCATACTAGATCGGCAAGACCTGCACGATTTTGTCCCGTCGGTAAAATGGGAACTTCCTAGAAGGTCACCCATCCTAGGATTTTTGATAAGCGAGCACGCTTAACCTGATGTTCTTTCAACTTTTCAGCCATTCCACTGAAAGACACCTCTGATGATTAGTTACCCCCTTTTCAATATATGATCTGATTCATTCCTGTGTCCCGCATTCCACTACCCTAGCTAGCTTGCCATCTTAGAAGCTCGCCAAGAGCCTTGCTCTACCCACCCTCTTTAGATCGCTTTACCGGGTCGGGATGTTACAGAAGGGGTTTAAGGACATTTGACTATAAATAATACTTTTAAGGTTTACTTAAGTATTTTTGAATTGTATTTTAAGTATATATTTTGAAAACAAAAAGCTTTGAATTTTATAAGTATGAATTTGGTATTTTAATGACGTTGTAAGTTAAGGAAATTTAAAGTAAAAACATTGAAGTTATGAAAAGTTTTGTTAAGAAATAAGTTATAAGAAATGGGATGATTTATGAAGAAATAATATGATTTGGACTCAGGTATGCATGGTTAAAATATGGTAAGATGAGGTTTATTCTGGTACATGAGCATGCTTGGCTTTAATGCCTCTCTGTTATATTATATGTTATGATCATATACTTGGCTCTTGATATTTTCAGAATAAGCGGATGCACTTATTATCTTTGTGGCGCTTTCACTGGCCAATTCTCTGGTGGCGATTTCACAGGCCATATCTTTGTCTCTAATATCTCTAAAATCGAATCTGATTATATTTCTCTCAGTATATTTGTGAGCCCTCAACTACAAATAAATTATATTTTGTTATTAAGGAAAATGAAAATATTTATATTTGTAGGATTTTTCTTATATTTGACATACTATGGATTTATTTTAAAGAATGTTCTTATTTATGATTTTTGAAACACTTTAATTTGATTTGTATACTTTCGGTATTTCTATATATGATTTAAGTATTTTAAATTATATTTTAAGTTTGTTGCTTAGGCAAGCTTATTTGTTGTATTATTAAGTTATTTAGCACCACTAAGTGATATACTCAGCGCGTCGATTTTTATCACGCGCAGGTTAGGGGTAGTAGGTGCTACTCGAGGACCGGAGGATTAGCATCAGAGGAGAGGTTTTATTTTGGGTAGGACATGTGTAGGATGTATATATAATAATTTTGTAAATTAATTAAGTGCGTGATTAATTAAGAAATATTATTTTAAGAATTTAAGTGTGTAGTTATTAGAAATTAATTCATTGTATGGATGACTTCATGAATATTTAGAAGTGTTGCTTACCTTACTGTGTTGTTGGAGTATTGGTGCTTGGAGGATAAACATTGGAAGTGTCTCTGTTTTCTTTGTGTGGCAAGTTGATTTTTGGATGAGTCTCTTACAGTTTTTCTGCACTTTTTAATAAAAAATATGTTAAAATTAATTACTTGCCTCTTAATAACAACAAAATATGCATGTGTTTTACCATTTGTTTTAATTAAATTTAACTTCATTTTGAATATTAAAATAAGAATAAAAATTCATTTTACATGATTTTCTCTCTATATTGAATTATCATATAGACTAAACTAATATTTGCTATTTTGAGCAAAAATGGACCACATATAATCCATTTGCCATCAAACCAAGGCAAACAAGGCTATTGTAGCCTTGTAGATATTGAAGCCCAAGTCATGTCCCTGAAAAGTCTAAAAATCCCTTGTCCAAAATTCGAGAATTCAAAAAGAAAGAATGGTGAAAAGTTGATCAACGTGGACAGTTGAGAACCAAGCATGAAGTGAGCTACAAAACGACCTCTTGCCAGATCATTTGGACCGAAACGTTACAGCTTTAACAGAAGCATTGAATCCAGCCTTGTGAGCAGTTTCCTCCAATATTTTATATTTACTTTTTGCATGGTGGAATGTAGCTTGGCAGGCTTAAGTACATAAGAGGACGTGGAGAAACAAAGGTCAATCAAAGATTTCACCAATCAACCAAGGAAAAAAAAAAAGCAACGTGGAAGAATCTGGAGATTTCACCTTCGAAATAATCTCTTGACAGATCACTTAAACCAAAATTGCAACATTTTGGAGAATCAATGTGCCTGGTTCAATGCATCCAATTATTTTATTACTTTCTTTTCTTCACATGGGTGGTGGAGGTAGTCTTTGCATACTCAAAAGTTGAGCAAGTGGACATGGATGATGTGGACCAATGAGAAACAAGCAAGGAAGTCTATATAAACAACAAAGAAGGAGATCAAAGCGGTTGGATATTTTGAACTCTTCTTAGGCACTTGTTGTTGGAAGGAAGAGGAGAGGGATAAGTGACCTGTAACACCCACCGCCTAATCTCGGAGGACCGGACGACGAATGCCACATTCGGTGCTAGAACACCGTTTTATCTTACTTAATATTTTTAGATCATATATTAGAAGTGGCTAAGTTTTCATAAGGAGACAAGTAATATTTTTTTTAAAACAAGATTTAAAAGCTTAAGGAAATTCCTACGAAAAATCCGCAAGAGTTTCCCCTAAAAATCAACTTGCCACACAAAGAAAACAGAAACACTTTCAATATTAACTCCTCCAAACCCCAAAACTCCAAATCAATACAAAAATCACATTGCACTTCTAAATACTCACATCGATCAACTTAGGTTCTATCATAACATGATATCATCCATTCAAAAATTTAATTGCTAACGATCATTCACTTTAAAATTCACAATAAGATAAAAATCGCTTAATTAATCATAAATCTCATTAATTTACAAACTCAATATATACAATTCAATCTCTTACAATATTTTTAGACATGCCATAATATATCCTATACATGTCCTACCCAAAATAAATTTTTCTTCTCTTATGCTAAGCCTCCGGTCCTCGAGTAGCACCATTGTCCCTAACCTGTGTATGATAAAAATCAAAGAGTTGAGTGGAAACTTAGTGGTGCTAAATAGAAGGGAAATACTTGAACATATTTCTTATAGAATACTTAGAAACAAATAATGAAATTCCATTATATTAAAAATACTTAAAACATAAATCATATGCAAATTTAACCATAAGTTAACAAAATCATAAGTGTATATAAAGTGTTCATTTAAAATTTGTTTCCATACCTTTGGTTAAAACATTACAAAACTATTTTTAGCATCTAAAACATATGCGTTGTTGCTTTCATTAATCTTGGGGCTCAAACATACTAGGAGAAACAATAATAGATTTGATTCCGTATCATAACATATTTGGCCTTAGGTCGCCAACCATAAGATAAATACATTTAAGCTTACTTATATATAATATGTGCGTCCTCTTAAACATAAGGCATCCAGAGCCTAGCATATGATCATAGCTCATATCATATTATAAAGGCATTGAAGCCGAGCATGCTCATCTCACATAAATGAATCATATCATATCACATTTCAACCAAGTACATAAGAGCCCAAATCATATTATTTCTTCATACAACATCGTACTTCTTATAACTCATTTTATAACAAAACTTTCATAACTTAATTGTTTTTACTTCAAATTTTCTTAACTTACAACTTCATTAAAATGCCATAGTCATACTTTTGAAATTTCAAGCTTTTCTTTTTTAAATATATACTTAAAATACAATTCAAAAATACTTAAGTAGATGTTCTTAAACCCCTTCCTTCACTTTTTTTAAAAAATATTCTTTAAGTTGTGAAAAGTTCATAGTAAGTTTAAAACTAAATGTATCAAATACTATTCAAAACGTACTTATCTTAAACTTATTTTTCTTAACTTCTTCAAAACTTACAACTTGTAACACTTACTATTTTTCATACTTAGTAAATTCAAAGCATACATATTCAAAACTTATACTTAATACACAAATCAAATTCACTTATTAACACCATTTAAATACTTACTAGTATATATATAAATATAAAACACTTCTCATTCAGATTTAAAGCTTTTTTTTAGTTCTCCAAATCATCAATAATTCAAATTCAAAATGGAGATTCAAATCACCAATTAAATAGTTATCAAATAACACTTAATAAAACCATAAAAACATTAGTTAGGATTAAGTAATCATAAAACCCATTTTCCACAAAAAATAAACCTTCTTTAAGTCTTATAAAATCCATAATTATTAAAAGTATAAGAAAAGATTTAAACCACCTCAAATTAACTTTTCATATAACACTTTAAAATCACAATCAAATAAGATATCAAAGGAAAACATAAGGCCCTTAACCTAACATGGTTCGGCCACTCTAGTTCATCAAAAGGGAAGGAGTTTCCCTTCCATCAAATAACACATTTCAAGCTAAAAGGGCTTAGTTAAAATATTAAAACCTTTACTTAAACACATTTAGACTTAAAACTCATATTTACACATTTCAAGCTTTCTTTAAGTCTTAGAAAAATGCTTAAACATTAAAATACCAAGTAGTGGCTTAAAGCATCTTTAAATTACTTAAAAATAAACTCATTAACATTAAATGAACATAAAAGTATGAAGTAAAAATCCATGCCCTTCCTCCTAAGGAGGTTCGGCTAAGTGTGGAAGAAGGAGAAGGGAATGTTCCTCTTCCCATTCAAGCATTTCATCATGCTTAGAAAATATAGAAAATCATATAAAAACAACCAATTACCTAATTCCCCAACACAATTCACAATTTCTCAAAATTCATTCAAAAACCTAAAAATTGAAAACTTAAAGAAAATGAAAGGAAAGTGAAATATTGTTGCACTAACCTTGAAAACAAGCTTGAATAAGCTTAGGAAGCTTTATTCCTCAGCCTTTCCCTTTCCTTTGGAGAATGGTTCTCCAACCTCTTCAAAGTAGGAAAATCAACCATTAAAATCAAGCAATAACAAAAGAAGAAGATGGAGCTGGTGTAGAGCCTAATCTAATGTATCTAAGCTATGAATTACTTAATTAAATCATTAGTGTCAAAAATCACAACTTACTTGAAATTGTAGTAAATTCTAATTTCTTGAATTCTATCACCAAATTCCACTCTTTTATGCCTAATTCTCCAAGTTTTATTACTAGACTTTGGTTTATTTCACTTAATTTTGGGTAGTTTAGTGGTAGAGAAAATGAAAAAAAAGGGTGGAGAGGAAGAAGAAGATGACGTTGAAAATGGTGGAGAAGATGATAAAATCAAGTTGATAAGTGTCACTTTTAAGTGGCAAAGTCAAACATGACCACTTCATTTTATGTCAAATGGATGGCTAGGATTTAGTTTCTAGTATTCACATCCAAGGGCTCTAAATATTCATCAAATAATTCTCTTTCAAATATTATTTAACTCCACCAATTTATTAAATTAACTCCATAAAAATAATTCCTCAATTTTTCTTAATATACTACACTAGAAAATACTATTCATCAAATACTTGAATTCTCCAAAAATATTTATGAAATATTTTCTACCCACTTAAATCATATAAACATACTCCAAATATATTAAATAGAATATAAAACATCAATAGAAATTTTTTCGGACCAAAATAATACAAAATTTCGGATCGATATTACTATTCACAGACTGATAAACTACTTTTCACGAATGATTTATTACTTAATCATGAATAATTTATATCTTAACTTAAATTAATTAACACTAATCACATAAAGCCTAATTAACTCCATGAATAATAATTATGCTCAATATTATTTTTTGGTCCAAATAAAATATTATTTATCTCTTGGCTGATACCATTCTTAACCCGAACCAGATAATACCATTTTGAGATCCAAAATTTTGGGGCGTTACAGGTATATTCCGATTCTTGTGACAAAACTCCCCATAACTATACTACCTATATTTTCTCTTGCAACTTTTCTCCACCTTACACCTAACCAATATCCTACGTTCAACCTAATGCCATTGTTAATAGCCCATAAAAAATATAATTCGTTCACCCTAACTACACCATCACTTTCCTTCATACCAAAAATTGTATGGGCTAAAAACCTATGAATGTAAAGGTAAGCCGGGTTTCTAAGATTGGAAGCTTTGGCACCTTTAGAGTTGTACCCACGTAAACCCGTAAGTTGTTCCCATGCATCATTTTCACCAAAATTTGAGGGTACACAACGGCTAGCATTTTCAGTAGGAAAATAAAAAATATGGCTAAGTTCATCAATGGCTAGTTCATGTCTCCTACCACTAAGGTGAAAGGCTATTTTGGACTCAACAGTTTCTACGACAGGATAAATGTATGAGGCATATGTGCTTAAAAATTCAAGAGTTAAAGGTGCATACACATAGTCCTTCATAGTGATAAAATTACCCCACCCAATCCTTTGTAATGGCTCAAGTACTGCATCCCTTAAACCCACTAAACTCAAAGCATGTTCATCAATAAACTTGTTGGGAATTATAGGCTTTGAGACAAGAATATTGTACCTTTCAATTGCTTCCGGGTTGGGGAGTGGGAATGGTGGTGGTTGATTCTTCGGTAGTGGTGTGGTGGTTGGTCTTCTTCCTCTTGGTGGATTTTGCACGAGAACCGGAGCATTTGATTGTGATCTTGAAGAAGAGAAGGTTCTTTGTCTTTTGGGTGCCATGGGTAAGAGATTTGGTGCAGAAGAAGAGAAAAGAGGAAAAGAAAAGAGAAAAGGATGGTGGTTATGGAGGTTTTGTAGAGAGAGAAAATGGCTATGGTGGTTTTTTAGAGAGAGAGTTGAGAGGAAGAGGAAAAGTGAGAGGTTAGGGTAACAAAACTTACCTTTAAATTGCTTCTCTCGCACGTGCCACGATCGTGGCACACTTGAGGCATGGCGTGGGTTGTGCTGGGCACACCACGAGCGTGGCATGTGCCCATGGAGTGCCCTGCCTTCGTTTTTGTTTTTGAACTGATCGGGCTATGGGCATGGTGTGTGCCATGCCATGCCCGTGGACGGATTTGCTCAAACCCCAACCCCCCCCCCCCCCCCCTATTTTTTTTTAACTGGTCAGGCCACGGATATGCCCGTGGACTAATTTGTAAATTTTTTTTTAAAGTAATTACCTGTTGGGCACTCCACAGGCGTCGCATGGGCCACGCCCTACCCGTGGAGTGTTCTGAATGTCTTGGTATTTTTTATCTGTGGTCAGTCAAACGTTGCTCCTGCACCACGGGCTTGGCTTGGTGGTGCCACAGGTGTGGCGTCCACTGTCTCTCTAGCTCAATTTGGTGTTTTTGAGCCACGGGCGTGGCGTTTTACACGACCAGCCTCTAGATCTCCCTGACTTCAGTCCCTAAGTACCTAAAAATGCAAAAATTAACATTTTTAAGCTTGGGTAATTGAGTTAGATCATAAAATTACTCAAAAAATAGATCAATGCTTAAGAAAAAGAAAATTTATTCAAAACCAAAATAAAATATGGGTCGTCTCCCACAAACGCTTTTGTTTAGTGTCATTAAGCTCGACTCATTACTCCCTTTCTTTCAGGTGAGGCTCATTGTGGTTTTGACTGGATCAAAAACTTCGTGTCGGTAAACCTTCAATCTTTGAGCATTAACTTTGAAGCTTCGATCTCCATCAACAATCTCAACCGCTCCATGTGGGAAAATTTCATTTATGACAAAAGGTCCAGACCATCGTGAACACAGTTTACCTGGAAAAAGACGAAGTCTAGAGTTCTAGAGTAATACCTTTTGTCTGACTCTTAGACCCCGAAAAATAATTTGCGTGTCATGCCACTTCTTGGTTCGGTCCTTATAAATCCTGGCACTCTCATAAGCATGCATCCTCATTTCATACACCTTTGAAAAGTCGCAGGTGCATTGCATAATCCAAAAAGCATTCTCCTATATGAAAAAAGTACCATAAGGGCAAGTGAAAGTGGTCTTTTCTTGATCCTCGGCGGATATGGGAATTTGGAAATATCCTGAATAACCATCTAGAAAGCAATAGTAAGGATATCATGCAAGTCTCTCAAGCATTTGATCAATGAAGGGCAAAGGAAAGTGGTCTTTACATGTTGCTTTATTCAATTTACAATAATCAATACACACACTCCAACTTGTGACAGTTCTAGTAGGAATTAATTCATTATTATTATTAGAGATAACTGTCATACCTCCTTTCTTGGGAACAACTTGCACAGAGCTTACCCAACTACTATCCGAAATTGGATAAATAATTCATGCATCCAAAAGTTTAATGATTCGGCTTTAACTATTTCCTTCATGTTTGGATTCAATCTCCTTTGGTGCTCAATTGTAGGTTTGTAGTCATCCTCCATCAAAATTTTATGCATGCACACACTTAGATTTATTCCCTTCAAATCTAAAATTGACCATCCTAAGGCTTTTTTATGCTTCCTTAAAACCTGCAACAAACTTTCCTCTTAATCAAGTGACAAGAGAGAAGAAATAATAATAGGAAAGGAATTATTATCACCTAAGAAAGCATATTTAAGATGAGAAGGAAGCTGTTTTAGTTCTTGCTTTGGAGGTTCACTCTCTTCTTTACTTGTGATGTTTTGTTTATCAATGTTATCAATATTTTAAGCATGTAAAGTGTCATCCACACAATTATCCACAACATCAATTCTAAAACAATCACCAGAGTCTATGGGAAGTTTGCAAGATTTTAGAACATCAAAAACAACTTCCTCCTGACCTACCTTTAGAGTCAACTTACCATCATGAACATCAATCAACGCTCGCACAGTTGCAAGAAAAGGTCTTCCAAGAATGAGGGATCCTTCTTTATCTTCATCAGTGTCAAGAATAATAAAATCAACAGGAAAAATAAACTTATTTATCTTGACGAGTACGTCCTCCACGATTTCCTTTGGATATTTGATCGAACAATCCGCTAATTGTAGGGACATCCTTGTTGGTTTCAGCTCTCCCATCCTTAGCATTTTAAAGACTTCATAAGACGTAAGATTAATACTTGCACCTAAATTAGCTAAAGCCTTATCAAAATCAAGATTTTCAATATTACAAGGGATAGAAAACTCCCTGGATCCTTTGACTTAGGAGGCAATTTATTTTGTATGATTGCTCTGTTAACATTATCGTTTCTTGATCATCAATCTTCCTTTTCTTGCTCAAAATCTCCTTAAAAAATTTTGCATAACTGGGCATTTGAGTAAGAGTTTCTGCAAATGGAATATTTATTTGAAGCTTTTTGAAGACATCAAGCAATTTGAGGAAGCTCTTGTCATCCTTGGATTGTTTAAGTCTTTAAGGAAAAGGAATAGGTGGAACATACAGTTTTACCTCCTCTTTCTCCTTAAGATCAACAATAGGAATATCCTTTTTCTCTTTCTTTCCTTCTTCCTTCTTTGGGGGATCCTCCAACTCTTTTTCGCTCCTCAAGGTAATGGCCTATACCTATTCTTTAGGATTTTTTTCAGTGTTACTAGGTAACGTACCTTGAGGTGTTGAGGCCATCATGCTTGCAAACTGTCCAAATTGAATTTCCAAGTTCCTAATCACCACTTGTTGGATTTTGTGATTTTCCCTAGTTTCATTCATAAACTCCATGTGGGATTTAGAAAGAGCAGTAAGGAGATCATCATGTACCTTTTTCTCTTCTAGAGGAAAGCCTGGTGTGGATTCAAGGCGTTGTTTGGATTCTCATACAAAAGATTAGGGTGATTCCTCAACTTGTTGTCATAAAAATTTGAATATGGGTAATTCTCCCTTCCTTGATTCATCACGTAATTGACTTGCTCCAAATTTTAAGGGTTCACATTATCCAGTATGCATTCCCTAATACCATGTTGACCATTGCACCTATCACAAGCTTTCACATAGAATTAACAGAATTAGTGGTCAACAAATCCAATTTCCTTACCATATTATCCACCTTAGCATTAAGCGCGGTTATGGCATCAATCTCATAGACCCCTGTAGTCTTTTTCCTTTCCAAAGAATTTTGATAATGGCTATTACTTGCCATCTCCTCTATCAAATCATAAGCCTCATCAATTTCTTTCCTCTCAAAGGATCCTCCAGCAGCTGCATCCAAAGTAATCTTAATATTAGGAGATAATGCATTATAGAAAGTTTGTACCTGGAGCCACTTAGGAAGAGCATGATGTCGGCACTTTCTCAATAGGTCCTTGAATCTCTCCCAAGCTTCATACAAGCTTTCTTGATCATGATGAGCAAGAGTTAGGATCTCATTATGCAGCTTGGTGGTCTTTGAAGATGAAAAGAATTTTGCCAAAAATTTTTTAGCTAACTCGTCCCATGTGGTAAAACTTCCTGCAGGGCATGATTGTAACCAAGCACGTGCCTAGTGAAAGGAAATAATCTCAACCTAATAGCATCCTTAGAAACTCCATTTTGCTTAAAGGTATCATAAATCTCTAAGAAATTAGTGATATAGGCATTTGGATCCTTATTAGGTAACCCTCCATATTGAATTGAGGTACAAAGCATTTGAATAATGGCGGGTTTAATCTCAAAATGGTTAGCTTCTACCCTAGGCCTGGTAATACTAGAGGTGGTTCCATTGAGAGAAGGAGTAGTGTAGTCACGTAAAGTGCGAACATGATTTCTTTTATTTTGTTCCAACTGGTGCTACAATATCCCTTATTCCTCTTGCTCCACTAAGTTATGAATCTCGTTTCCTAATCCAGCCATGGTTGATTGCCTTCGTTGTTCACACTCGTGATTTCTTTTTGCTGGGTTATGTCTTTGACAAGTTCTTTCAATTTCTGGATAAAAAACTAAAGGTTCAATACTTTGAGAACGTCTTTGCATAAACACCTAAAAGAAACCTTAGAAAAATTAAAATAATCGAAAAATAAATGTCTAAATTAATAATAGATTAATTGGTATTGATATTAGTAACGCCAATCCCTGGCAACAGTGCCAAAAACTTGACCGCAATTTTCGCAAGTGCACAAAATCGCTAAAAGTAATAAAGAGTGAGTAGAGTATCGTCCCACAAAGAATGTATACCAAGTATCAAAATTATTTTAATCTATTATTATTTAAATGATAATTAAAGAGCGTATTTGTAAAAGTAAGTAAAAAAAATAAAATAGTAGAAAAGAATTCAAAAAAGACTAATTTATGGAAAGAAATCAAGATTTAAAAGCTAGTAGGGATATTGACTTCACTTAACTCTACCCAATTTATTTTATTAGTTGGTTAATCAAATTTAATTGTTCAAGTAGGGGAGACAACCTTAAAGTCACTAACAAGCTATCTCGATGTATTGTTAGCTATTTTAATCCCATTAATTAGCTATCTCCCAATAGTATAACTAAACATGAATTAAATCATTAAGTTTTATGGTTTGTTCAAGAATTCATAACCTAAGGTCATTAAATTATGAAAACCCCCCATGAATCAAACCATATAGCTTCCACACCAAGTTATTATTCCCATGTAATTTATTACCCTTTTCTTATCAAAAACCCTTCTTCCGATAGCGATTAATGAAATAAATCAATGCAGGGGAGAAACTCTGCCTGGAAGCATTGAGTTCAGTAATAAATTATAACTTGAACAATGAAAAACAAATCTAATATTATAAATTGGGGTAGAGATTAAGCTACATCAAATCCCTAGTATGGAAGTTTAGTTCGACATAGTAATTAAATAAAACTCAATAAAATCTAAAAATAATTCCATAAATAATATGAACTAAAAACAAGATTTAGAGTTTAGAAATAAGATCTAGTCAAACAATAACATAGACGGCTCCCTTGATTCTTTACACAACTTGTTTGCTTGAATTCTTACAAAGAGAGAAAAACTAAGAAAAGAATAGAATCCAGATTTGAGATCCAGGATTCAATGAAAATCGATGAATGAATGAATTTCCCCGGTTGCTGTTGTGATCTCTCTTTATATAGACTTCATAGTGTGTCTTCGAATCCGAGTAGGAAACTGATTTGAATTGGATTCCTTTTCTGTTTAGGAGTCTTCTTTCATCAAGTTGGCCTTGAGCAATGCTTGAGATGAGTCCTTTTAAGTATTTTCATGCAGCCCATGCAAAGGCCACGGCCATATCTCAGATTTACATGGGCTGAATAATCAAAATTCAGCCCGATTGAATTTCCAGTAGGTGACACGGGCGTGGCACTACATGACATGCCCGTGTACTCCCCTGACTTGACCATGTTGAGCTTTCAGACTTCCAATTTCAGTCCCAACCTTCTTCGATGTGATTTTTAGCTATTTTTCTACTAAAAACCCTTCAAATCAAGCTTATCAAGAATCACGAGAATTCAATAAAAAATATAAATAAATCTAAGTGAAAAACTAATTAAAATAATTGAAAATACTAAAATTTCTAATAAAAACTACGCTAAAAATACTATAGAAATATAACCTATCAAAGACCACTCCCACTACTACGCCCAGGTTTCCCAAAGCCCCATCTGTATGAAGTTTCCATATATCTCCTTCAAGGCTTGGTGTTGCAGATTCTGAATCCTCCATTTGACTTTCACCAGAGAATTCAGCTACAAAATCAGCGCTTTCATCGCCGTGTGAGATTCACACCTGATGTCAAATTCGCCTAGCCTGATGGACCATTCCACTAACCTTCCTGAGGTTTCGGTTCGGTGTAAGACCTTTTTTAGTGGATAGGATGTTCAGACCATAATGGTATGTGATTGAAAATAATGGTGTATGCGAATTACTGTCGTAAGGATAGTGAAGGCTAACTTTTCTACACAGGGATATTGGAGTTCAGCCCCTCTTAAGACTTTGCTCACATAATAAATAGGATACTGCTTGACACCTTCTTCCCTAAGCAGTATAGAAGCTATCGAACTCTCAGTTGCTGCTAGATACAAGTACAAAGGCTCATCTTTCTTGGGTCCACTCAAGAGTGGAGTGGAGGATAGAAATTCTTTGATTTAGTCGAAGGCGAGCAGGCATTGACTTTCCATTTAAATCCTCTCAATTGTTTCAACGTTTGATAAAAGGGCATGCACCTTTTAGCTGAACAAGAGATAAATCTTCCCAATGCAACTATTCGACCGTTTAATTATTGTACTTCATGTATATTGGCGGGTGGTTTCATCTCTATAATTGCCTTAATTTTTTTAGGGTTTGCCTCTATTCCCTTTTGAGATATCATGAAGCCTAAGAATTTTCCTGCTTTAACCCCGAAAGTTCACTTCTCAGGATTGAGTTTCATGCCAAACTTATTCAAAATACAGAAGGCTTCTTATAGGTCTTTAGGATGGTCAGCAACTCGGATGCTCTTCACTATCATATCATCGACATATGCTTCTACTGTTCACCTAATCTACTCTTTAAACATGTTGTTAGCCAGCCTTTGATATGTTGCAGCTGCATTTTTTAGTCCAAAAAGTATAACCCTATAACAATAAATGCCTTGGTCTGTGATGAAACTGGTCTTCTCTGTGTCCAACTCATTCATTCTTATCTGGTGGTACCTTGCTGCCGCATCTACAAAGCTGTATACTTCATACCCAGCTGTTGAATCCACCAATTGGTCGATGTTAGGCAAAGGGTAGGAGTCTTTTGGGCATGCTTTGTTTAGATCTGTGAAGTCAACACACAGTCTCCACTTTCCATTGGGTTTGGGCACAAGAACCACATTCGCCAGCCATTCTGGATAATCTACCTCTCTTATGAATCTCGCCTTCAATAGTTTATTCATTTCTACTACTATGGCTTGTTGTCTTTCATAGCCATGGCTTCTTTTCTTCTGTTTAATGGGCTTGAAGTCAAGGTCTATGCTGAGCCTATGAGAGATGATGTTTGGATCAATACCGATTATATCCTCTGCAGACCATGCGAAGCTATGCACATTATTCTTCAAGACTACTTTTATGCTTTCTTGTACTTCGCCTAGCAATTCAGCTCTGAGCTTTATGATTTTCCCTTCCTCTATCTCCCACGTGATTAGTTCGCCTACCGGCTTAGGGATTGAATCTCCTTTGTTTCTTGGGATATCAAAAGGAGGGTGCTCCGCAGGTTGAGCCTTTGATTCTCCTTCTGGAATCCACATGATTGGCAGGGTCAATGGAAGACCCTTCAGAGCTACAACATATGCTTCTTTAGCTACTTTCTGATCGCCTCTCACAACTACCACTTTGCCATCATTAGAGTAAAACTTCATGGTTAAATACTTGATGCTTGTTACCGCTTCTAGTTTGTACAAAGCAGGTCTTCCCAATAGGGCATTGTATGGAAATTGGAGATCTACTATCATGAATTCTAGTTTGAGCCTCCTTGAAGATTCCTTTTCACTGAGTTCCATATCCAAGGTTATTGCTCCTACCACCTGAATCGGTTTGCCTGCTAAACCAACCAAGGGGGTACGGATGGGTTTTAGCTTTGAGGGGTCTAAGTTGAGAGCTTTGAACACTTCCATGGTTATCAAGTTGACCGTACTGCCACCATCTATTAGGATTCTTTTCACCAATAAGTTCTCCAAAATACCTTCAATCACCAATGCATCATTGTGTGACATTCGAATTTGCTCACCATCACTTTCAGAGAATGAAATGGGCTGTCTAGGGTGAGGTTTTTATGGTGGTAAGATAGAGTATATCTCTCTAGCTCTCCTTTTTCTTGCTGAGTTACTGTCACCTCCTGTCGATCCACCAAATATAGTATGAATAGTTCCTATGGTTCGAATCCCCTTATCACGCTTGCTTGATTGCCCTTCTTCTTGCTTGCTCTTCTCTACAAACTGCTTTAGTTCGCCCCTCTGTATAAGGCGCTCAATTTCTTTTTTCAACTGCCAACAATCACCAATTTCATATCCCGTATCTCTATGGAACCCACAATACTTACTTCTATCCCTATGGCCTATTGAATCTTCCCTCATCTTTTTGGGATAAAAGCGTGTGATTCGATCACCCTATTCTTTGATCCATGATAAAATTTGCGATCGTGGTTTGTTTATTGTAGTGAGCTCGGTATTCTTTGAAAATGCATCCCCTCTAGAGTATGGGCTTCGGCTAGAGTAGTTAGCTCTGGTAGGTCAGATAGGCAACCTCCTCCCAGGCGAGCATCTGCTTCCCCTGGGCGAATGCCTTCTGGTTCTATGTCTTTCCTCCCTGTTTGGCTTATGCTGTTGCTGGATCTCATAGGCTTCATCCATTTTGGTGTATTTTGTGAGCTCTCGCCATAAGCTCGACAAAAGTTGAAGGTGGGTCGATGTTCAAACTTTCAAATAGCTTATTGAATTTGCAATTCTTGGCCATTGCACTAACCGACACTTCATCGTTCAAGTTCTCCACTTGCATGGCTACGCTTTGAAACCTAGCCACATATTGGCGTAAGGTTTCTCCTTCTTCCCTTTTCAAGTCCACCAGGTCAGTTGAAATTTTTCTAGATGGGATGCTGATTATGAACCGAACTCGAAATGCTGCGGCTAACTGTGAGAAAGAATGGATAGACTCGGTCTTAAGTGTTTGGTACCATGCTTGAGCAGCACCTTTGAGGGTGATTGGAAAGACTTTACACATCAAGTCTTTCGAGCTAGTTTGTAGATACATGATGGTTCAAAAAGTAGGTGACTTCTAGGGTCAGTGTAACCATCATATGATTGAAAAGTAGGAAGTTTGAATTTGGGTGGAAAGGCTGCAGCGAATATGGTGGGAGATAAGGCTGAATCCTAGCGAAGGCCATAATCTCCATTCTCTTTTGATTCTTTACACTCCCGCAAAAGCTCCTTAACTACATCCCTGAGGTTCGCCTTATCCAAAATTTGAGTGTGGCTTACCTCTTGGCCATAGGTATGAGTAGGTTTTGATTCAACTTCTTGATACCGATCAGAGAGGGAGTGAGCTAGATGTCTAGTAGAAGGTGGGTGAATCTTTTCTTCGCGAGGGAGTGAATCTGTGGGTCTAGGAGGCATGATGGGATCACCTCCAGGTGTTGAGCTCTTTAGAATACTCTTTAGGACAGTGGTAAATTGGGAGTAAGCTTGAGCCAATGCGACTACTACCTAGGGATCGGTTACAGGTGGGAGAGTCAGGGTGATTGGATGGCCAAGTTCACTGCGTTCAGCGGTTAGATTTTCCATGTTAGGGTTTTCAGATGGGTTGGCGGCCATGGAGAGCTGCAAATTGGCTAGGGTTAGGGTTAGGAAGAGGCTGAAGGTGTGTTCCACGCTCACCGCACCAATTGTTAAACTCTCAAAATTTTGAGAGAGATTGATTGTGATTAGCTCCGTTTTAGGGTAAAATTTGAGTATATATATTGGAGTTCAAACAGTCCAAATTGGATTAGGATTCTGAGTCTTGATAGGATTCCTATTTAGGGTTATATTATAATAATATATTATTATATGTTAACAGTAATTTAAAATTATTAAGAATTTGTTTCTTTAATTCGTTTTAGAAATTCTCTCTTTTTACAAATTAATAGAATAATTTTTATTTATTTTTCTTATAATTTAGTAATCTCTTTATCTTTTTTATTTGCGTTTAGAGTTATAAATTTATAGATTTATAGATTTGTTATAAACTTGATAAAAGTTTTTACTTACAGATTAGCAATGGAATTTTTTCCGTTTCTAAATCATAAGTTTGGCAAAGGGTTGCTCTCACGAATTAGTAATGGAATTTTTCTGTCTAACATTATAACTTAAATTATTTTTTATTAATTAATAAATTATATTTTATTATTCTTATATTGCCAACGGTTAATAAAATGATTACAAATGGGTTCACAACGAAATTTCCATCCGTTACTAAATTTATAATCAAAATTGATAACTTGTTTTATAAATCTAAAACTCACTGCATATTTCTTTTGCAGTCCATTCTTTAATATGTCTCTTCTTCTTTTTCTTTTTTCTTCCTCCCTTTTATTTTAATTTTATTGATAAAATTTTAAATTTTATTTGAATTGTAATTTTAATATTTGTAATGGTAATATATTTTATTTTTTATTTTTAAGTATTTCGAGAAAATAATGAGAATTTCAATATTCAAATTATAATATAATAAATCATAATTTTTTTGTTGAGTATAGAGGAAAGAGGATTCGAATTTAAATTTATTGTTAAGTCGTATATGCATTTATGACTAGGTTATGCTTGGTATGCATAAATCATAAATTTTTTGCTTGTATAGAAATTTTAAATTTTATTTGTATTTTATTGATTGATTAACAATATCATTAATGATAATTTAGTCGTATCCTAATTAGAAAATATTGGGTTTCTAAAATGTCAATTTTAAGTTTATGAATTGATAAAAATACCATTGAGGACTTTAATTTTGTTGGTTGAAAAATAAATATAGTTTAATTTTGATTGGTTATGTTGATTTTCTATTTGAATGTAAATTCTATTAAAAAGTTTAATCTAATTCTTAATAGAAAATTGTCCAATATCTAAAAAATAAAATAAAATTAAAAATTATAATTGAACTTGTTGCCATGATTAAAAATACATACACAGAAAGTCTATTATCTATAATTCAAAATTTTTAATTTTATCTTATGAAAGAAGAGTCCAACGTGAAAATATTACAATATCAATTTTTTTATGTAGGGATTATAAAATCTTTCAATATCATGTTTAGTCTCATTCTGAAATAACCCATTAATTTATTTTTAAAAGAATTTTTATTTAAAAATTTAATTGTAAATTTTCACCAATGAGAATTGACGAAAAATAATATTTTATGCCGCGAACCGAATCGAAAACCGAATTTAAATAGTCTAATTC
>CANUEX010028479.1:0-24808 GCA_948099535.1 Jatropha multifida | reverse complement strand
TTTAAATTTTCATGTAAACTAATGTAATTTTTAACTTAATTGCAAATTTACAGTGCCGAAGCAACCATTGGAAAGAAAAATTTTGGATCTGTTCGGCAAAATTAATTGTTTTGATAGTTGTTAATTATTTTAGTGGTGTATAGCTGGTAACTGTTTGAGTAGCGTTCTATGAAACGCTAAAAGTTAAACGTTACATGAGTTAACTTTTCACAAAAAGCTACCATAACCTCTAAAAACTAGTCCAAACGTTATGTTACCGAATAATTTTTTAAGTAGCGTTCAGCGTTTTGATTAGTCAAAACTCTAAAAATTACTCAAAAAACTATTGCCGAACACAGTCTTTAAATTATTGTTAATATAAGTGAATCAAAAAATGAAAATGCTAAATGTTGGATGAATTAATATTTTAACAAACGCTATCTTATTCATGAATAGTTATTTTATATAATATCTTATCCAGGTTATAATTTACAAAACAATAATTTAACACAGTTAAAACTTTAAAAACTCCCTCAAAGGAGGAGTCAAGAGTCAATTCAATCTTATTATATTAATTTCTTTTCTTAAAACATAAAAGTTAATATACGTAGATAGATAGCTTATATCTCTAAAGTTTACTCCCGCAAGTTTTGATAACTTATTATATTTGCTTGTACCCTAGCAAATATAGTTTACGTGACCTTGATTCGTGTAATCATGATAATGATACATTCTTAAACTTCTACAAAGCAACTATTAATTCAAAACTGTCGTCTTAACTAAAATATTTAACCTAATATAATAAATCTTTTTGGGTTCGGTAGATATGAAAGTGATATCTTATCGCTAATCAGTTATAGTCTGAGTTAATTTTCTTATATTTTGTAGCAAATATAAGGAATGAAAAGATTCAAATAGTTCGGCTCTTCCTACACAATGGTTATTACCAATTTAATGAAACTTATTAAGAAGATGGGAGAATTATCTCTACCGTGTAGTCATAATATTATTTTAGGACATTGGACTTCTCAGGTATAATATTATTTTTTATCTAATTACTCACACCGAGTCAGCCGATTAAGAGATTAAGTGTTCTCAAGGAATGAGTATTTGATTCGTTAACAAACGTTACGTAACCACTGATTCCAGGACTCATTGGTGCCATTTATTTTTTTTAATGTATAATCTTTTACATGTTAGAGTTGATTTTGATTCCTCACCCTTCAGTCACGGATTCTGAAAGCTATGTGTCCCTACCAAACCAATGGGTCAAGCCTACTGATCTTTTAAATCACGTGTCACGACTACCGGTAAAACTGAATTCTTACTTAGCCTATGTCTCGTATTATATATAGGTCAATTTTGTTCTTTTTTGAAGTATTAATTTCAATATTATTTTGTTTTATTAGGAGGGCACATGAAGTGTTCTTAGGATGAGTTTATCTTATTCTAGTTACGGATGATATTTTAAAGTTAATTATGCATTTATTGGTCTTTTTCAAAATATATATATTTATATATATATATATTATTCAAATTTTGACTCTCCGTGATATTCGTTCAGAATTCATTTTAATAAAATATCTATTCATAAGAATAATTTTAATTAAAAATTAATTTATTCGCTAATTAAGTGATAATTTATTGGTTTTTTCAATTATGTGAAGAGCGAGAAGTTTTGAGTTCGAGTCCTTTTGATCATAGTTATTTTCACTAATTTAGTGAATTAATAATAAAAAATTATTAAACTCTCAAAATTTGAAGAATGGATGGTTAAACTTTCGAAATTTGAAGAATTGTTAATTGTGAATTAATTCGTCTTTGGATAAATTTATAATATATATACTAAATTATGAATTTATATTAATTGTAAATTAAAGTTAATTTAGAAGTTTAATACTATGATTAATATAATTATTATATGTTAAGATGAATTATTATTCAAATAAAAATGCTATAAGCATATAAATCGCTTTTATTATTTAAAATGTCGGTCCAATTTTATTACACAAAAAGGGAAAATAACAAGTGAGGATTGCAGTTTAGGTAGTGTTATATTTATTAAAGAAATAGAAGGCAGGAGCAGGCCGAAGAACATGAACAAGGGAAGACAATTTTTGTCAGAGAAGGTAAAAATGTTGACTGAGTGGCAGAGATGGCCGACGTGGAGACAGGTAAAGCTGACGTGATGACGTGGACAGGAATCAGGATGGGACCACGTAATAAGATCTTCAGACCAAATAATAATCAATGAATCCACCAACCAACTGCTTAAAACGCATCGAAGCAGCGAGGGCGAGACCAATAGCGTGGATTTCCACGTGTGATTGTGTTGGATATCACTCTAAATATAACGTGTTGGGACCCACACTAAACTAATTAAAAACAGCAATTTTAAGTTGCTCACCATTTATTGAAAAATGGCGAAATAATTTTATTTTTCAAAAAAATATATTTATAGTTAGTTCAATATAATTAAATATATAATGAATGAAATTTCACAAAAAAAAAAAATCTTTTATGTGGCATTTCAAAAATCCTAAGAAAGATTCTAATGGTCTAATAAACAACTATTACATTTTGCGATTTACTGTGACTGTATTCTGATTGTGTTCGACAATAATTTTTAAAGTAAAGTTTAACATTTTAACAGATTAAAATTATTTTCAATTTATTGTCATGATCCAATCTAGAGATGAGACTGAAGTAATGCTATACGAGCCTCAAAATATATACTATTAAAATATCAATACATCACTGATAAGATGTTGATTGAGGTGGTTAGCGATCTCAAGCTCTATAAAGTGTTGGTTGAGCTATATGTACTGTATCCGTGTTGTGTTCCCATATTCCATATCCGAGTCCATGCAACCAAGAAGACATTATTAAGAAAAGTGTTTTTTTTTTTTTCTTTTTGTTACTTTGAGAAAGAAGAATTTGACATATTTTCTTTCATGTATCGAATTTCATTTGCCTTTACTTTTGTCTCCAAATAAAAATTAAGATTTTTATGTGATCACCTTATGATTGGATCTATTTTTTTACTATTAATAACTTAGATTCATATATTTACTCTTAGTGCAATAAATATTTAATAAAAATAAAAATTCAAGAGTTTAATCAATCAAACTCAATAGATAAAAAAAGTTGAATTCGCATTATAATTTCTGTGACAGTTAAACTATAATTTTTGGTCATTTTTTTCTTAATATGCCCTTCAACATAATATCAACTCCCGCCCATATTTCTATGTAAGGCTACATATAGACGAGAGAGAAAATGAATGTATTAATTTTAGATTGCATCATTCATGGAGTGATTTTAGGGTATTCAAGAACATTATTTAGAAGTGGAAGTTAGTCAATTGTGATTGAAGTAGACTATAAAATGCATTTCAACATTCGATTGCAAATTTATTCACAGATTGATATTTAGCGCATCAGTTTCCTTAGAATATGTCTGCAATTTAGTTGTTTGTGGTGTATTTTATAAATGCATTTACGTGCTTACTTGTACAATACGTTTGCATATTTTTTTTTACTTTGTACTTTTTATTAACATATGTCCACACTTTTATTATTACAGTTCCATTTATCCACTCTTGATATAAAGTTCTTTCCGAGTTTTGTAAAACTGTCCGGTTGATGTAAATTTATTGTTAGCTTATATACAATTGTTTCCATTTTTTGTTAATGTTTTCAAATGACATTTAACTTGAAGAAGATGAGTTCTTCAAGTTCCATTTAACTTGATGTAAATTTTTGTCATAGCGAACAAACTTAATACCCTTCTTTTGGAGCTTGGCATATGAAGAAGATAAGTTCTTCATGTCTGAGGATAACTTTCTACTTACTAGTACCCTATTTTTGAAAACGATGTAAATCTATTGAATTCGAAATTGAGATTCTTGCAATTCTCAAAGATTTTGATTAATAAATACACTTTTGAAATGCTTTAGTATAATGAGTTGGTTTTTTCACCATTAATTATGTATTTAAAGTTGATTAAGGGTATTATAGGCAAAAAATGGGCAAAGATTTCTATTTAACTATTTCTTTAAATTCTAGAGATTTTCTATTTTCTATAAAATAAAAGAACAGATGGAGTATATATTTTCAGTGATAGGAATGTTATTATTTTGGCCTGACATTATAACTTATTTTACAATAATTATTTATTTTTAGATTTTTAGCAAATTCAATACCATTAAGCTAAAAAAACTGAAAGTATTAGTAAGCTCAAAATTGATTGATTCTAAGAATATAACTACTACTTAAACATCTCATCCAAGTAATGAATTTGTGATAGTGATTAGTGAATTTTAGACCCACTTTTTGTATGGTTAGGGGACAATCAAATATTTTCTGTCTCAATTTCTAAACTAAAGAGAATAAAAAACAAAACCAAAACTATGTAACAAACAGCACAATCCCGTGTTTGATGCGTATGTGAATTGCATTTGCGTATTTGTTTGATCCAATGTGTCGCAAATCCCAATCTTCTGTTGTAATATCAACTTTTGGCCACAAAATATTATATGAACTGCAAATAAAATGATGCCACGTTAAGATAAATTATTGAGGAGACACAATGAAAATAGTACATTACCTTTTCCTATTGTATTATTGGATTTATTATTTATAATAACTATTATCATAAATATTATCCAACTCACTTAATGTCACTTTATTTTATTATATTATAATTTTTATACAAGTTCTTAAGGATTTTAGTCAAATAATATAAAAAATTTACATATTGATTAGAAATGATCAGCCAATTTCATCTCATACTGAATTAATAAGATTTTCAAATTTTATCTCCGCAAGTGAAATGAGAAACTTTCAAGATGGTCTTCCATTTTAGGATTTCCGTTAAACGAGTACACTTAACCGTAAAGTTCTTTCAACTTTCTAAAACCATTTAAGAAAAAGATGTCTCTGATGATTAATTTTCACCTTTCAGATATATGATTTAATTTATTCATGTGTCCCGAATTTTACTATTCATAACTAGCCTATCATTCTAGAAGTTAGCAAAGAATTTTTCTCTACTTGCCCTTTCAAAATTGCTTTGTCGGGTCGAGATGTTACAAGTCCACCAACTTCAGCGTGATTTGTCCTCAAAGCTAGCTAAGAGTTTTGCTCTACCCATTTTTTTAAGATCGCTTGATCGGATCGGGATGTCACACATTGTTTGATTAGTCTCTATTATTGTTATATTAATTAATTTTTCCTTACCAAACATAAAATAATAAAATGAATTCGATTTTGTTCCATCCGGCTCCGTCTCAGTCTGCCAATTTTGATGCCTAATAACATTGATGGATAGTGTTTGCCATTATCCAAACAGTGGAATTTGACTAATTAAAAGAGAGATGTCTTGATTCAAGGTTGGAGAGAAATGGGGTCCCATTGAACGGTGGGTACAAAACATACATACAGAAGGTTACATTGCAAGATATGAACAATTCGGATTAGGAGATCGGTCAAATTTAGGGAAAAAAATAATTAAAAAATGAATCTTAATATTTTAATTTTAATTTACATAATTATGTGTTGAATGAGAAGATTGTAAATTGCTTGGTCGTTAGGTGCTTTTCTTGAAATTAAAGGATACTCTCTTTCTCTAATGCTTTTCGTTTGTGTTTATTATTTTTATGTTCTTTTTTGATAATCAAAATTGAGTTTTGACCATACTCTTTAATGCTCTTTTTCCTTTTTTTTTTATTTCCCAAATTTCACTTTTTAGCACTTTCGGAAAAATGCAATTATAAGGACAAAAGCTGAAGCCTTTAATCCAATTCTCTTGTGCAATTCTTGTTGGAATATCCTTTGCTTCCACACTTGCACAAGGCTCACCTTGTTATGAAACTTTTGCCATCTTCCTCCTTTGCAACTTTATGAAATTAGGGTTTTGCTTTCATTAACATTACTTGTTCACATTATCAAGGGAAAATTGCTTGCAATTTTCAAAAATAATAAAGAAATCTCATGGGTACTTATTAACCATCAAAATTGAATTTTGAGAGCATTTGAGAATTCACCAATTTGATAGATTTAGAAACAAATACATTCATAATGCCCATGTAGAAATTTGCAAGACATGGATGAAAAGAGGGTGAGAAAAGAGAGATCTTAAGCCTGCAACCACTCCGATGCTTAGTCAGTAAGAGAATAATAAATAGTTATAATCGAATGAGATATTGTATTGTCTATTGCATAGATCTTGCATAAATATCACATACCAGAATAAAGAGATTGATCCCCTTCATATAGAGGTAGAAAAACCTTAATTAGAGTTGTAGTTAGAATCTTTATTGGAAACGTATTCGTGAAGTGGTAAAAATAAGATCTTCCAATACTATTCTGATTCTATTCAAATAATAATATTTGATCTCAAATTTTAATTTCTAATTCCACTGTAATAGTAAATATCTAATTCAAATGAGGGACTAATTAGCCTTTTTTTTGTTAAATCTTATAAATAATAGCCTAATATATATTTTTTTTAATATTGAGAGTGGGAAATTCGAACCTAATCTATTGTTATATCGTATATGAACTTGCCTAAATATTACTTCCACTATCTATAAATATAAATTATTTCAAAGTATATTTTATAAGTATAAGCCGTCTTTAGAATAGAAAAAGGTAAGTAATGAACTTTTTTCAATTTAACCCTTATATATATTAAGCATGTTAATTATTAATAATGTGATATTTTTATAATTTGAGAAATTAATATTATTTTTTTAATTACTATGTAAAAACCTTAAACGACGACGTATAAAGGAGGAGACTTGTAGTGGCCATGCCTATTATTAGTAGTAGTATTGGTCGAGTGGGTTTCTCTCCTAAGAAAACTTCCTCCCCACCGCCTTTCCCATTTAATCCTTTGATTATCACTTTGGTCCCCATTTTAGCCTTTGCTCTTAAACAGAATCCCATCTATTTGGTATATTGCCCCCACCTAAGAATTAAGATCTAATCAGAAATTTATAATTTGCTTTTCTTCATTATTTTTATTATTTATGATATAAGAATATTCAATTTTGTCTTTTCAAAATACTTTTAAGCGGTTGTTTCAATATTATTTGTGATATTAGAATATTCAGATTTGATCAGATTTCTTAATAAAGCACAATATTTTCCCACCAAAAAGAGTGATTTTTGTATCAAATATTAAAATTTTGAACCCTAATCAACTATTTTATCAAGTGAAGGAAGCAGAAATTGAAAAATGAGTGGTCAAATATAATTTTTTTAATTTTAAAAGGATCAAATAGATAATTTTCCAAACTTAATCAATATTTGTTTTTTTATATGAGGGATATAAAAAAAATTTAGGCAATAGCCTCCAATATTATATGTGATAGGCATTTGTAAACAGGCAATTTGATTTCAAACTGAAAAATAAAAAATTGAAGTTGCTTATCCTTTAAAATATTTTGAAATCCAATTATATTTGGAATCAAACCGGATCAGTTAATTTGGTTTGAATTGAATTAATTTCCCGCAAAAGAATTTAAAAAGGCTGGCTCAGTAGATTTGTAGGTATTAAAATAAGAGTTTCAGCGATTTGATTATTTCGATTGAATTTTAAAAAAAGTAACTTATTTTTCATGCTCTAACTAGAAATTGAAATTAAAATTATCTAAATTATAAATTAAAATTGAACCAAATAATTTTTTAAAAAATTTGCTATATAATTTAGTATAAAATATTTTTTTTTCTTCACCTTAATCCTTTGACTTTTGAAAATTTTATTTTGACCTTTCTAAATGATGAAGTCTAGCTCCGGTACTAGACAAAGACAAGGTAGATCCTACAAACCATGTAAAGTGTTAACCCGCAATATCCATGTAATTCTATCCTAATTTTGACAAGCATATGTCTATGCTTATGTGGCATGATGACGTGATCAAAATTTTCTGATTTGGAGGCACGTGGGTGGTGACGTCATCAAAATTTTTTGGGTTGTGAGTGGCTTCAAATGGAAAAATCCTTCCATTCGTTAGAGGGGCGCCATTTTCATTGGGAAGGATATTTTCATCCATGTAACAAATTTAGACCATGTCATCACTCCACGTGTAAATAGGCCCACACTTATTCAAATTATTAGGATTAGGATAAAATTGAAATTATTACAAAAATACTAGGTTAAAAGTAAAGCGAATTTTTAAAATGGTTATCTTTATATTTATTTAAAAATAAATTGAATTTATGATTGTTTATTGATTAAATTAAATTATATTAAGTATAATTCATTTGTATAAGGATAGAAAATTATAATATATTAACAAATGCAAAAGTGAATAAATATAAAAAAAATAAAATATCTTACTTCGGAAAATAAAAAATTTATAAGAATATGACACGTACAAATATAAGAACAAGGATGGTTATGGATAGGGTAGGGTTTTTATGAATAAACTAGAAGACGTGAAGAGGAACTGTTGGTCTCAATTGCAGAGCTCATAGATAGCAATTAAAGTCTTAAACGCGTTCATTAGTCTCTAATCTCTATTAAAAAGAATATCCAAACAAAGTGAATGACTACAAATTTTGGTTTGGTTTGACTAATCCAACCACTAAATTAGTTTAAAAGTAGGTGATTTTTAATTAGCATGCTTAGCTAAACAGCTGATGAATGGATGATACAAATACACGTGGATTTTAATATTTAATTATTATAAGATGACGGTTGTTACTGTTGTGATTTTTAGTTTCTTTTGTTTAATTTTAGTAAAAGAAAAAAAAAACGTGTTTATTGTAAAAGCGTTTAAATTTATTTTTAAACTTTTTTTTAAATCGTTTAATGAAATAAAAACAAATTGTGATTTTATTTTATTTTAAAATATAATTTAAAAATTATAAAAAAATTATTTTAAATTTTTATTGAAAAAAGCTTAATGAAATATGGTGTGCACAATTTTGAAAAATAATTATCCTATAATTAGCAATTAATTATTTTCTTAATCAATAAAATAACATAAACTATAATTTTCTTATGACTTACAAATAATATATTGTATGATGAATGATTTAAAAATTGTTAGAATATATAAATTGTTATGACATGTGTTAATATATTTTTATTATTATTTTGAATATATTATATTTGGTTTGATTGATAAATAGCTTGAAAATTTAGAACTAGATTGATTGATTTTAACTAATGACTGATATGGAAAATAATTATAGATTTATTATTATATTTTACTTGGAATTTATTTAGCTAGAATAATATAATAATTTATTTTTATTTATCTTTAATTACTGATAGGTTTGGAAAATATTTTTTTATAAATAATTATAATCATATATTTTTAATTTTTCAATAATTATAAAAATAAAAAATAAAAAATAAAAAATATAGTTGAATTGATTTGATCTAATTAATGGTGATCCAATTCTCAAATCGATTTGATATCCGGTTCAATTTAAAAAATATTGGAGTGATTTTGTAGTTAGTCAATGTATTAACCGTAACATTAGCCGTTTAATTAGCTGAAATTGCAAAAGAAAAAAAGAGGGTATAATTGTCAAAATAAAATTTTAATTTGATCAACACACTAAAAAGCTATCTTAAAAAATTATTGCTAAACAAATCCTGAAAACAGAAAAGAAAGACAGAATTTTAAATATTGAAACTGAATAGGGTAAGTGGTTAAAGCATTGAAGAAAAATTTGCACGGTCATAGGTTCAAAAACATTTTTTTAATTTTTCAAGAATTTATATTAAATAAAATAATAAATTTAAAAATTATAAAAAAATTAGTATAAATTTTCTTTGAAAGCCTAGTAAAAATGATGTGTCCAATTTTGAAAACAAGTCAACTTACAATTAATAATTAATAATTTATTTATTTTGTTAATTAATAAATGATATATGGTGAGGTACAAAATCAATACGGGATTAAGGTATTGGATCCATGATGGCTGGAAGCAGAAGATCGATTGGTCATGGATCGTGCAACAGGAGATAGCATTTTTCGCTCTTTTTTTTTTTGTGGATAGTAGAAAAAAAAAATGATGCAAAAATTATAACCTAATTTTAAAATATTAAAATATATTGGGATAAATAAATATTTTTATATTTAATATGAAAGATGAATGATTTGAAATTTATTATAAGTATATAAATAGTTTTGACTTATGTCTAAATATTTTCTTTTTATTATTTTGAACACATAATATTTGATATTTTTTTAATATAATCAGACGATGTAATCCTCCTCGGACCATACCCCCAACAAAGTACGCTTCAAAATAATCGAACTTATATTCTTACTCTTATGAAAATTGAAATCGCTTACCACTTCAATTAATACGGTAATACTATGTTGATATTTGTTGATGAATGGTGTGAAAATAATTATAAATTTATTGTTATTTTTATTTGAGATTTATTTAGTTAGAATAATAGTATAACCTTATTACTATTAATACTAGTGTTAGAACCTATGTAATGCGGAAGTAATATTAAAAGATGAAATAATTTTTTATAACATCATTCAAAAAGAGTAAAATTATATAATAAAATGATAAATTATATCTCATTGAGATATGTCAAAAAGTTGAAATGTTAAGATATGTCTTCACAAGTATCATGCGAAATCTTTTATAAGGTATGCAATAACAAAAATTGTGCATAGTATGACCTACATAAAAAAATACATACACATTATTAATGTATAGTGATAATAGTTTTGAGAATTTAAATAATTATATTGAAATAAGAAATTAAGTGTTTTTTTATTTTATGTTTATGATTTAATATAAATAATTATTTATTTATTTAAAATATTAATATATTACTTATTTAGTATAGTGTGTACTAAGCATGTAGATGTTCTATTTTTTTAAAAAATCGTAATATCTAGTATGTTTCTATGTCTCGTGTTTCGTGTCATACAATTTAATTTTTAATATATAGTATACGAGACTACTCAATATACTAAGCTAATCAACTGAGATTTTTTTTATTATCAATAAAAAATGAAGTTTTTTTTAATTTATTTTTGTGTCATTGAAATAAAAATTAATTTTTATATTTTATATTTGTAATGTATTATAAATGATTATTTATTTATTTGAAATATTAATGTATTAGTGTAGTTTGTTCTAAACATATAACTATCATATTTTTTTAAAAATTTATAGTATTCCATACGTTTCAATTTATATTTTTTAAATTATTTATTTAATAACAATACATTATTTATTCACATTTTTTAGCGTGTGGATTATTTACTATTTGTTTTTTTAAAAAGAAATAGCTTATATTAATATATTAAATGTTAGAGATAATTTTTTTATAGATATTATCTTAACGAAAGGATTATCTGAAAATATAAAATAACTGATTTTTTTGCAATCCTTACAATTATGTTAAATTATGTTAAAATTCTAACATTCGTCGTTTTATAATTCAAAATAATGTCAATGGTAAATTGTGCTACTTACACTTAATTTCCATATAATAGAAATTACCTGCTTTTATATATTATATAGATTTAGCTATGGATGGATGGTTTGAAAAATAAATTTTCTCATAAATAGTTACTCTATTTATTTCAAAATATAAGTCAATTTTGGATTATTATTTTATATCAAAATACAAGTTGTTTTTAGTATTTGAAAGAATAACAAATGATGTTTTTCCAATGTTACCCATTTATAATCACTACTTTCATAAGTAACTATTAGTACTGAGATAAAAGATAATTTTATCAAATTATCTTTAATTTTATTATAATTTAGAAAAATTAATTGCTTTCTTAATACTCGTTAAAAATCTCAACAGATTATTTAGATGAAGTTTATTTGATAGGTTTGAAGAGTAAAGTGAGGTAGAAGGGGTATTTAGTCATTTGTGAAGAGAGTTTGGGGGAGAGTATATTTTTTTAAAAGTTATTTGAGGGTTGAAAACCCGTCTAAATACCCCAATTTTTATTATTTAAGGAATATTTATAAATACAAGTTCATAAAAAATATTTTCATAATCAAAGAAAAATTAAGTAATTGTTAAAGAAATTATTTTTAGGAGTATAAAATATTTTTCAAACTTTAACAAATTTATTATAACTTTATAAATTTATATATTTTTAATTTATTAATTATCGGTAGTCACTATCCGACACTCACCATTTACCATTTGCATTGACGATTTTTATAATTTACCACATTTTTTTATTGCTCTCGTATTTAATAATAAAATTTTTAAAATATGAAATTTATATTATTATTATTATTATTATGGTTTTATAGATTAAAATTTTTTAATATTTTTAATTAATTTTTAATATTGTAACTAACAAGAGAATTCAAAAGTAAGTTATTTCTGGAAAATTGAGGGAGAAATGGAAAATAGTTAGTGATTAAATTAAATGGTGAGTAACTATTGGTCTCAGGCTCACAAGGGTCAAGGCTGAAGACCAAGACTCACAGAGTTTTCTTACAACGAGACAAAAGTTTGTGTTTAGTCCTTATAGTGAACATGCTCTTGTTCTGTTTTGTTCAGTTCTGCTCTTTATTAATTATTCAAAATAGTAACAAATGTTTTTTTAAAACAAAAAAGAAAAATCCTATGTTTAGAAAAAAGAAAATTTTTTTCTTAAAAATTGTTTATTTATATATTTATTAATTTTGAGATGCAAAAAGGGCACAGGGAGTCAGGGGGTTAACACCTGTTGTATATATAAAAGGCCGCCAAGAGTAACCAATCTCATTGATTTGCTATTGCTCTTTTCCTTCTTCTTTTCCTTCTTCCTTTCCCATTACTAGTTTCTCTTCTGCAGTGTTGCTTTCTTCTCTTTCTGGTTCTTTAAGCTTCTTCACCTTTCATGGTGTTTGCTCTTTATACCCAGTGAAACACAAAGCTTGTAGATTTACAGAGGCCACAAATCTTCTTGTTATTGTTTCTGTTCAGGTTGTTTAAATTGAAAATAACACTAGCATTAATAAAGTTTCCATTTTGGATTTTTTTGGTTTTCTGGTTCTTTTTTCTTTGACAGGATTTTTTTTAGTTTTATGTTAGGTTCTTCTGTCTGGTTTCCATGGTTATCTCATTTTTTCTTTTTAATTTTATAAATGTGAAAAAATAAAAATAAATAGGTTGGTGCATAAATAATAAAGAAAATGAAGAAAGTGAAGTATGTGTTGGTGACCGGAGGAGTAGTAAGCGGATTGGGCAAAGGAGTTACTGCTAGTAGTATTGGAGTTCTTCTTAAGGCTTGTGGACTTCGTGTTACTTCCATCAAAATAGGTCTCTTCTTTCTCCTCTCTCTTTCTTTTATTTTCTTTTGTTGAAACCAGAAAGGAAAATACAAATCTTTTTCTTTTTTTAATGTTTGTGTTGTAGGAAAAATGTTCCTCTCTTGGTAGAAATCTTGGTATCTTTAGGTGGATTTTGTAATTCGTATTATGAATTGTTTTCTTGTTCTTTATGAAAAATGGGGGGAGAGAGAGAGAGAAATAAGAAATCTGGTACCTTTTTTATTTTTTTTTATAATAAGAAGAGGATTATGCTTTCTTTTTTCCTTTATCAAAGAAATCTTTTTGACTTGTAATATCTTTCACAAATGTGCTTCAACAATTTTTTTTTGCATACTTAGTGGATTTTCAGTTGGTGGTGTTTAGATTCTTTGGTTGATTTCTTTTCTTTTTCTTTGAACATTTTATCCTTTTTGTGACTTCTATACTCGCATATCCAACTACAGTTAATTTATAGTTTATTTTAAAAACCTTTAGATTTATTTATTTACTTTTTTTTTGAAAAAGAAGCTCCACAGCTCACAATATGTTTGTTCTAATTTCTGAACTCAGATCCTTACTTAAATACTGATGCTGGAACAATGTCACCTTTTGAACATGGTGAAGTTTTTGTATTAGATGATGGTGGAGAGGTATATATTTATGTTCTTCCTTCAATTCTCTTTTTCCTTTTTTTTCTTTAAATATTAATAAAAAGCACTAATTTCTTATGAATCTATCAGATCATAACTTTATGAATCTCATGTCTCTACCTGTTCTTTTTTCTGGAGCAACTAAGAAAATTAAAAAATAATTTCTTATTACCCATGGGTGTAAGATTAAAGAAAAAGAATTGATTATAAGTTGTGTCAAAGGAGGAAAGAGAAGAAGGAAAAAAAAAGACAAAGAAAGAAAGAAAAGAAATACAGAGAACAGGAATAAAAGGTGTTGGAATTTTGAATAAATTGCAAGAAAATGACTTGTTTTTGTTGTTTGAAAGGTGGACCTGGACCTTGGAAATTATGAGAGATTTCTAGATATCAAGTTGACAAGAGACAATAATATCACTACAGGAAAAATTTATCAGGCAAGTCCTTCAATTTGCAAATTTCTTTGCCTGTTATGTGTCCGCTATTACAGAAACCAGAAAATTAAGGATCATTAGCTAGCCGAGTCCTGTTACTGAAGTCGTCTCTTCTCCTTCATTTTTTTTTTCAATTATAGGCTGTTATTGATAAGGAAAGAAGGGGAGATTATTTAGGGAAAACTGTGCAGGTATTTAATCCTCTATCACTTAACCCATTTGTAAAATTTTTCTTGCAATTGCCTTACGTATTCTTCTAATTCCTTTTATATTCTTGCAACTTGTAGGTAGTTCCTCATGTCACAGACGAAATTCAAGAATGGTTGGAGCGAGTAGCAATGATACCCGTAGATGGAATGCCTGGTCCTGCCGATGTTTGTGTTATCGAATTGGGTGGCACTATAGGTAAACTAATAACAACATTCTTGATAACTGGCAGGAAGAGCTGTTTTCCATGATTTTATTTTCTTATCCATTACAAGCAACTTTTCTACTTACAGGAGATATTGAATCCATGCCATTTATTGAAGCTCTAGGACAGTTCTCATATCGCGTGGGTAAGAAAATAAGAACATTGCCTATGAAACTCCATTTTATTATGCAATTTAGGGCTTAATTTCGCCCTTTGTTCCTGAATTTATCACTAAAGAACATTAATATAACTAAATTTTAATACATAAAATACATCGACCATCAATCTGAATAACAAAAAACATCCTGATATTGTACTTCACAAATTTCGGTGATGGAAAGATAATGTTGATGAGTCATGAGATTAAGAAAAAACCATTTTAAATAAGTACATAATGATATCATAGGTTTAGGGACTATGAGTAAAATTAAGCCACAATTTAGGTGTTCTAGTTAGCTTTTGTATTTTGCATTGATTCTTCTTCCAATCAACACTTTGTTTCAGGAGCTGGTAACTTTTGCTTGATTCATGTCAGCCTTGTACCTGTTTTAAGCGTTGTTGGTGAACAGGTACAGTTTTGGAAAAAACATTTGGAGGGTTATTGTCTTTGTGCATCTTCTTTGTCTATATCAATCTATTTCAATGTCTTTAATATAAACTATTTACTCTTTTCAGAAAACTAAACCAACTCAGCATAGTGTTCGTGGATTGAGAGGTTTAGGTTTGACACCAAATATCTTAGCTTGTCGCAGCACATCGGTGCATACATCTCTCTCTATCTCTTTCTAAAACATGGTCACAGATGAGTACTTATCTTGGCTTCATATTTCAAATATGAATCCTTTTTGCAGGTACTTGATGAGAATGTAAAGATGAAACTCTCTCAATTTTGCCATGTCCCAGTGAGTTTTTTACTTGAAATCTTACTAATCTACTTTGCAAGTTGTTTGAGTTGAGCTAACATTTTTTTTTCAGGCAGAAAATATCATCACTCTTTATGATGTTCCCAATATATGGCGCATTCCTTTGCTTTTAAAAGTAAGTAATCTTTTGGCAATAGTGAGATTCATCTTAGTATGGAAGCTTCCAATTCTTACAACTTGCATTTGGATATGTTTCTTCTTAATTAGGATCAGAAGGCCCATGAATCAATTTTGAGAGTGCTGAATCTTCTTGGGTTTGTCTTATTGTTTCTTTTCCCCCTTATTGATGCATGTCCACTGCCTATTCCATGGTATCCTTTGCTGCCTGGATCCTTGTATGATTATGTCTTGTAATATGCAGTACTACTAGGGAACCTAACTTAAAGGAGTGGACTACTCGGGCCGATATCTGTGACATGTTGCATGAACCGGTGGGTTTTAGGACAATTTCAAATGATGAATATTCACCAATATTTCCATGATTGTTGCTTGAGATGATATTTGTAAACCATGAATTGGCAGGTCCGAATTGCTATGGTTGGGAAGTATACAGGTCTTTCAGATTCATATCTGTCAGTAATCAAGGTGTGCTTATCTATCAGTATTTGAAAAAATTAGCCACTAGTCAATCGGAAAGTGATTGTATTCATGTATTGGAGTCTTTTATAACAGGTGCTCGTGGAGTTATGGCAATTTTTGCTTTTAATTCTAAGCCATTCAATCATCTCCTGAAAATTGGAATTCCTAATGATGGGCATGGATTTCAACTTTTTTGCTGTCCTTTTTTATTTGCTGTTGAATCATGTTCAAAATATTATTTTATTTATTATTTTTTATAAAATTGTGAGCTTGGAGCATTTCTACCAGAATTTGAGTTCTTATGAATTACTAAAGTAGCTTTTGTCAAAAGTAGTTTTTAAATTACAAGAATTTGACAGTTTTCTATTACACAAATTTTCAAAGCAATGTCTGCTATCCTTCTAGCTCTACAACATACTGCACATGTCAAAGTGTGCATAATAGTTTAATTGGTATAACTTTTTAGTCACATAATAATTTAAGAAAAGTTGGCATATAAATATCCAGAAGCTATTCAGAGTCTAATCATAACACTAACTTGAGTTGACATGTTGTTGGCTTCCAGTTTGTCAGCAGTCTTCTTGTAGTAATACACTTTATCTTTATTTTTGCCATTTTCTTCTCATTTTTGTAGTTCAATCTTGATATGTTTGTGCGCTCATGTAAGTGCGACCATACGTGCATGCAAGAACATGTGTAATTATCATAGAAGCAAATGAAAGTATCAATTTTTTTTATATATTATTAAAAGATGTTATGCGGCTGGCAGGCTCTTCTGCATGCATGTGTTGCTTGCCGTAAGAAACTTGTTGTGGACTGGGTCCCTGCTTGCGACCTTGAGGATCAAATGGCGAAAGAGGTTATTAATTCAGAATCCTGAGAGCTTATGTTTTGTATGAATTTATAATATTTTACCTTGAATGTCTTTACATGAACTCTTTCCTTGCAGAATCCTGATGCTCATAAGGTTGCGTGGAAGTTGTTAAAGGTTTTTGTTGCTTGATAATCCTACCTTTCTTAAATTCTGCCAACTTCTTTTGGAAGCCCATCTGACTCCTCTCTTTCTTCAGGGTGCAGATGGCATTCTTGTTCCAGGAGGGTTTGGTGATAGAGGTGTTCAAGGGAAAATTCTTGCAGCCAAGTATGCAAGAGAGAATAGAGTTCCATTCCTTGGTATTTGTTTAGGAATGCAAATTGCAGTCATTGAATTTGCAAGATCTATTCTTGGTTTGCGAGACGCTAATAGCACAGAATTTGATCCCAACACAAAGAATCCTTGTGTCATATTCATGCCTGAGGTTTTAGATCATTCCTGAGTTTTGAATTATAATGAAAACCAAGATTATCTAATTTTATTGTTAGTCTGATATTTTTGTCTTTTTGATAGGGCTCAAAAACACATATGGGAGGTACCATGCGTCTCGGGTCAAGGAGGACTTATTTCGAAGTCATGGAATGCAAATCTGCAAAATTGTAAGTATATAGAGTGGCTGTAGAGAAGATTTAGTCATTCAAAATAAGAAGCAAGTAAAATAATACTGGTACCTTCATGCAATGTTTGGGGCTGCTAACTGATGTGTGATATGAATTTTATCAGATATGGAAATAAAAGTTTTATTGATGAGAGACATCGACATAGATATGAGGTATGAAGCAAAAATATGTTCATCTTGAAGTAGGTTTAGTTGTTACAACTAGTCAGAAGTAATAAAGCCTTTTTTTTTGGCAGGTCAATCCCGATATGGTCAATCGACTGGAGGATGCTGGGCTCTCATTCACTGGCAAGGATGAAACCGGTCAACGAATGGAGGTACATATTTATGACTAAAAGAAAAAAAATAAAAAAGAATTACTTGCTAAAATATGTTTTTGAGATTTTGATGGCTGTCTGTATCTAATAGTGCTCCTGAATTGTTTTCGGCTTACTTATTCTCACAGATTGTCGAGCTGCCTAATCATCCATACTATATCGGTGCTCAATTCCATCCTGAATTTAAGTCAAGACCAGGAAAACCTTCTGCATTATTCTTAGGTATCTATCTTATCTATCCCAATATTGACTTGTGTAGTGTTCTACTCCTTACTTAAGGCTCCATTTTTAGGTCTCAAACGTGTATTTTAACTTTTTTTGATTGCTTTTGGTACATCGTAGTTTTAAGAAAAGCTAAAAAATCTCACATTTCCAAAACCATGATTTGTGCATTTACCTGTTCTCAAACTTTATAAAAGTTGTAAAATTTACCTTAAACACAAACATTAACAATCTTTAATCAATGTTCTAAATCTAGTGCTTTTGTCAACAACATTAATCCGAAATAGACCAAAAATATATTTTTTTTCTCAAAGTTCTCATTTCGACGTGGACTCTAATGTATATTTTTAATCTAAATTGCAGGTTTAATAGCAGCAGCATGTGGGCAATCAGATACTCTCTTGCAAGGCCACAGGTTTCTCAATGGAATCGGAAGTGGCATTGCAATACAAAAAATAAACGTTTGCCAAAATGGAAATGTTGCCAAGTTTGCCAAAATTGCAGCGGATGGTATGTATACCAACTTCAATGGTGTGCACATATAGTTTGTTGCTGCTGCCAGGTGCGGAGTTCTTCAAGGGCCTAAGGTGGCCATTCTCTCTATTTAAAAACTATGACTCTTCTCAATCCTTTTAATTGTTTGGGCCCTCTACCTTTTAATGAAGTTTGTTGCCTCCACCTTTGGCTGGTTGCTCCTCCCCCAGAGGTGGCCATGGTCCTTCCCCACTCTTAAAAACCATATTCCTCCCCACCCTTGGCCCCCTCTGCCCTTTTAAAGAGAGCTGGCTCGGCCCCTGGTTGCTTCTGCTGCTGCATTTTGTTATAGGTTGAACCATTCTGGATTGATACTTGTTCTGCTGATACTCTTTAGGATTGTTTTGTACAGTGAGTTGAGTATGGGTAGGCGTTATTAGCTTCCAGAGAGTGATAATAGAGCTTGCTCCCGGTGTTTTAAATGGGACAGCTCTATTGTAATCTGTACTTGTACCAAACTCTGATGTTTTTAGTTCTTTTATAGCTGTACTGCAATGAGAAACACTCTTGAGATTTCAAGTCTCCTTTCTTTGTATACTTCCATTCTTCTGGTTTCACTTAATGCAATTACCCTTTCAAGTCAACGTATCAATAACTTAAGAAGTCTTTTACCTATAGGGACAAAATTGTAATGTTAAAAATCTAATAACAAAATGATACATTGACGATGAGTTTATAAGACGGACAAAATTATCACTTCACAACTTATTTTTATTATTTAATAAAATATATTTTATTTCAAATTAAATAATTTATAATTTATGGGTTTGTATTTTTTTAAATGGTGAATAAATTTTATAATAGACGTCATTAGTTAGAGAATTTATGAGATTTATTTTGAAAATTATTTAAGTTAATATGTTAAAAGTTATTATAAATGTAAAATATTGAATACTTGTTTAATATTAAAAAGAATTAGCAATTAAATTAATTTTCAATATTTACTGTTTTTTAATAAAACATAATATAATATTTAACAAGTGGAGTTTAATTGAAATTGAGAAGATTGATTTGTTAAGAATAAGAACGGAGATAAAGGTTATTCGTTGGAGCATTTCAAAAGGGAAATGATTCACTGAGTTCGCCACGTGGAGAAGAATGTACAGAGGTGACAGTCAAGGTGTCGAAAATTGGGGAAGACGCAACTCACTCTGATAACCATATTCAAGAGCCTATAATTATGAAATTGTGCACTACGCTACATTCTTCATGATCATCATGTTCAGAGATGGTGCATCTAAGTTTCAACAAATGAGTTATTTTGAGTATTTAAAAAATAATAAATGATGTTTTCTAATTTTGCTTTTATTTACATTTGATGCGATAAATATTTTAAAAAAAATTATTGATTTTGAGATAAAGGATAATGTTGTCAAATTACCTTTAATTTTTTTTTAAAAGAACCTTTAGTTTTATTATAATCTAAGAAATTTTTAATCCTTGTGCAAAAACTGAGCCCATTAATTGCTTAATTTTAAAACAAATTGGTTAATTTTAAAGACACATGTGAAAAATAATAATGTATTTTATTCTTTTTATTTAAATTATTTATTAATTTCTTATTCTTCTTGTAAAAGCCAAAATTGAAACTATTTCCTATTTGATATCAAAGTTTTTTTAACCTATATTTTTAATTTTATTTAATAAACGTGTTTAAAAATATTATATATACAAATCCGGTTAAACTGGTCGAACTTTCAAGTTCAATGAATACCTACCTTCATCAGTTTACCGACTGATCTGATTCTCAGAATATTGCCTAAATATTTAAATATGCAATATAGTAAAATTTACTCATAACTCTAATAAATCTTGAATGGATGAAAAAATTTCCCTCCAAACGATAGTGCTTAAATAAAAAAGTTGTACCCGTTTATATTTACTTTGATAAACTCCTTAAATCGCTAAAAAGAGAAATATAAAACCTAAACCTTAATTTCATTGCCTAAATAAAAATAGTTGAGTTTATTTTTTGTATTACGTGAAATTTTATAAATTATCTTAGTGAAAATGAATAAATTGTCTGCAACTTTATGAATATTCTAAGCATTTGATTCACCTTTGGCAATCGTGTGGTTTCAAATTCTACTGAAGGCGGTTGTTTAGTGGATGGCAAGGAGATCAAGTCCACGATTGATCATTGAGTATGGACACATCTTCTAAAGTTGCAAGCAAGTTTTGAGAAACTGTATTGAAATCAAAAGGAAAAACTTTGTCAATGACATTTATGGATTAAATTTTAGAGTTATAAACTCATCTCTATTTAAATGAATTTAGCTTTGACGCTTAAATTTGGAGAAGCAAAATAAAAAATTTGAGGTTGAAAATTTTGACTTTCAACTTTCTTTCAACTTTTATACCAATTTTTCCAATCCAAATTTGATATTTAAATTTTAATGCGCAATTGCAACTAAATATCCCATAATTTTTTGTTATTAAAAATCTAAGCAAATAAAATGCTTTATTTAAGCAACGGGTCATTTCTCTCATCGTTTATCACCTTTTATTGAAAATTGAAAACCATTTTAGTATCTCTTTAAGGATAAATTAGAAAAAATTCACAGAAGACCAATTGTTTAATTCTAGAGAAATTTTGACTCTCTCTGTTTAAATAAAACGAAAGGAGTACAAGAAAGTGAAGAACAAATAAATACAATAGATGAATAAATTTACCTACATGCATTTAATTGAAAAAAATTTGTCCATTCATACAATTAATTGGTAAAAACAAAATTAGGATATTAAAATGTAAAATAATACAAAATTTAGACACCAAAAAAGAAAAAAAAAAAAAAAAGTCTTTTCAGGCAATAGAATCACAAGGCCTCCATTCCCTCACAGTTTCATTTAAAGGGTATGGTATCTTAGAAGACCATAATGTCAAATGTGGCAAAGGTCCTGTCAATGCAAGATAATTTGCACCTCGTGTTTTTGGCATTCTTTTCCAGCTTACCTGTTTCAAATCAAATCATAAACTATTATTAACTTACTCTTGTCTGTCTCAACAACAACTATTCTAATAACTCATCACATGAAGAGAAAGCCAACTTTTAATAGTAACAAATAACAAATATGACACATACCTAATTCTTAAATTAGTGGACAAGACATTCTTAATGACTTATGTCCAAAAGTTTTTATAGCAATAGTTCTGATAAGTTGTTTGGAGTGTTGTCATTAAGCCTTTTTAATATGAACCCACCACATAATTGCAGGGTTCTTAAGCAATATTTGAAGTTATTAAGATTTCTGTTTTTTACAAGAGAATAAAATAAAGAGAATCTTACAAATTTTTTAAAGGGAAGGTTGTGTATGATAGACATTATCCTCTCCTAACTTTCATGGAGCAGGAAGTTTTGTGCATTGAGGATATGCATTTCTCCATATAAAAGTTGTAGCCTCGCTTGTGTTTCGTTGAATAAAAGATTATTTAATGAGTAAAAACTTGCATATATTTGGTTATCCATAATGAAACGTAATGCATTTGATAACACTATATTACATTTTATTTCGGCTCATCAAATATAGCCTTATGATCCTATACTTTGTTACTTGGTATCAAAGCCATTTGTTGTTGTTACCAGTTTCTGCCATAGATACTTACATATATAAGTTTTCCATGCAAGTTTTATTCTTGGAACATTATAATTAGAGAAGATTTAGTGCACGAGTCCAAATGTATAAAGGACGTCATATGCCTCTATATTCAGTTTCAAGAACATGAATGAGAGAATAATAACAATAATAATACTAATAACAAGGCTAAGAAAATTGAGGAAGATGCCATACTTGTCCAGGGAATGCTTCAGATAATGCCTTGACAGTAGAATTTTGAACCCAGTCGATTGATTTAGGATTTGTTATGCCATTTTCATTCTCTAATTTCTCATTGATGCCACCACAATTAACCATAAATCGACCACCAGGGATCAATCTATCATTCAATTCCAACCAAGTTGCAACCTGTGAAATTCAGTAGTGAAATATGTAATTAGCATGTAAATTTCTAATATATAAATAACATCTTTGGTCAAAGGATTTTCCCTTCACTTCTCAACTTAACACACTTTTGAGGGTAATCCATTCTAGGAGTTCAGTGGCTAAACTTGGCATTGAGCCACATTATAAGGTGTTCGCTTTTTTTCTTTTCCATAAATCCTATCTGCTTTACCTAGTTTTCGATTATAAATCTCTCTTGACGGAAATCTCAAGTCTTAAACACTGGTAATGTTCGTCTTAATTTTAGTTTATGTTCTACTAAGGTACAACCAAGATGATTTCAGTCAATTAGTTATTGGACTAATGACAAGGTAGCTAGACAGAAACATCCCTAGCTTGACTTAAAATTGCTCATCAGGGTTTTTTAGGATTACCTGAATACATCAAAATTAACCTAAGGTTTAACACAGTGTACAAAAAAGTTGACTCAGTGATATCATATTAAAAAGGTAAGATTAATGTATTTGGGGGAGGCATAGTCCAGTGTTCAATTTTTGTTTTTCACTTTTTTCCATTTATATTTTAAGGGCCACGTTTCAATCTTAGCAGAAAAACATGCATCATCACAGAAGCAATAATGATAATTTAACTAGAAAATTTGGTAGATTAATAAGGAATTACAGGTGGAGGTCATAAATTCAATGACTAGGCACCAACCGAAACTCCCATAAAAAAGTACAGGAAAACCAGGTTGGAAAAGGCAGCAGCATACCTCTTGTAATTGTGCCAAAACTTTTCCTTCACAGAACAAGTCAATGATAATACCTGAAGTAATTATTGTTAGCTAAGTAGCGAAGAAAGAGCAAATTATTTAACGAATATATATAGTATGAGCGGTGAAGAATGCAAACTAGCATACTAAGACAGGATTGTCAAGACAAGGTTGGGGGTTAGATTTGTGGAAAAATATTTATGGGAAGGAATGTTCACGAACTCCGAAATGAGATTAGTCTCATACGGGTTTCAGGATACTCATGGGAAAACCGAAAAAAAATATAGGACTGCCAAAGGTATTATGGGCTTGTTGGCATTGTTACTGGTAATAGCTTATTTGGGGCCAAACAGAGTAATTTTATTGACACAATAATATAAACCTTTTGCAATAGGATTTTTTGTGGGTTCAAAATTGATGTTACAAAAAATTCACATTTAAAACTTTTCTTAAAAACAGTTGTAGCTTAAAACAATATTCATTCACCCATGAGAACTATTCCTAATATTCTTATCTGCTATTGTCAAACTAGCCCCAAATAACCAGACTCTTAAAGATAAAATTTTCAAGGTATGAACATTAAGTTGGATTTCTGTTACACTGCTTAATTAGTTCATATAAGATAGTACATTATGCTTAATTAAGTTTGTCCACAGCAAAATATGATCAAACATCTGTATATAAGATAACATAATGAGAAATCAGAAGAAACACTTACCAGCATATTTTCCAAAACCATTTTCTAAGGGAGCAAGAGCATCGCCAATATGAACATCAAGAATGCCACCAGCTGTAGTATGCTTCTCAAGATCAGCTAGCCCAAAATACTCTCTAGCCTTATCAATCAACTAAAATGCACAAAACATTAACTCGACAGTAAAAGAAGTTATTGATATTATAGGATTCATTCAGAGGAAACCTCTGAGGAAATGAAAAGATACAGCTGTTCTTTGATAAAGCTATTCTTGGAAAAAGCTATTACTTTTTCTTTCTTTCTTTCTTTTTTTTTCTCGAAAGGAAGCTATTACTTTTCTAACTGAACATAATCTTGGAACATAGAGGGAAAAATTATTGGAACATACTCTTTCTTTTTTTTGGCCACACAAATCAAGAAAAAGTTCAAAAAGTACAAGCTTGCATTGCTGATTGAAGGATTGGTTCAAATCATTGTCTGCAACTCTTCAAATTAGTCTATAAAATTTAGTTGATAGCTTCTTGCAACTTAGATAACTGTCCTACTCTACAATAATTACAAAGGTAACAATGGAAATGGGAAAATAATAGAAAGATAAGGT
>CANUEX010028476.1:0-23960 GCA_948099535.1 Jatropha multifida | reverse complement strand
AAAGTTGTTGGAAATTGCATGGTAAACCATCGCAGAATCATTCTTTCAATGCTGGCAAATCTGTTGCTCACTTGGCTCAGAATACTGGTGCTGGACTTCTGCCATTACCTGATCAAGCATTTGGTGTTATTACCTTATCTGGGACAGACTATAGTGAGTATTTACAATTTCAGACAGCTAAATAACAGTCATCTACCATCTCTCAGTCTGGTAATTCAGTCGCTTGTCTATCCAAATCCACTGTTCTTGATCCTTGGGTGCTTGATTCTAGTGCTTCTGATCACATCTCTAGTAATGAAACTCTTTTCTCTACTCTCTCTGTTCCTTCAAACACATCTACTGTCACTTTAGCCAATGGTTCTCAAACTGTAATTAAAGGGATTAGAGAAGCACAACCTCTTCCCTCAATTATTCTAACCTCAGTACTATTTACTCCTGAATGTCCATATAATTTGATCTTCATTAGCAAATTGACCAAACAGCTTAATTGTATTGTATCCTTTATAGTTAACTATGTTTTTGTGCAGGACCGACGTACGGGGAAGATGATTGGAGTAGGATATGAGTCACAAGGATTGTACTATCTTTCCTCACCTAAAACCACAGTCGCGGTTACTTCCACTGCTTCCGCTGACCTCCTTCATCGTCATTTCGGACATCCCAATCTCATCAAGCTTAAACAATTAGTTCCCAGTCTTTCTACATTATCTTCTCTTGAGTGTGAGTCGTGTCAACTTGGGAAACAAACTCGTGTCTCTTTTCCCAAGCGTGTCAATAATAGGACTGCAGCTATGTTTGACGTTGTTCATTCAGATGTATGGGGTTCTAGTCGTGTTAGTTCCATATTGGGTTTTAATTACTTTGTCACTTTTATTGATGACTATTCTCGATATACTTGGTTGTTTCTTATGAAAAATCATTCAGAATTATTTTCTATTTTTCGAACTTTATGTGCTGAAATTCATAATCAATTTAGACTTTCCATTAAAATATTACGTAGTGATAATGCCAGAGAGTATTTTTCTCACCCTTTTAATCAATTTATGTCTTCTCAGAGAATAATGCATCAATCTTCTTGTGCTCATACTCCTCAGCATAATAAAGTTGCTGAAAGAAAGAATAGGCACCTCATTGAAACAGCTCGTACTTTACTTATTAGTAAAAATGTGCCATTACGTTTTTGGGGGATGCCACTCTTACTGCATGTTTCCTCATTAATCGCATGCCTTCTTCTGTTTAAAATAATCTGAGTCTTCACTCTATTATTTTTCCAAATCAGAATTCTCATAGTCTTCCTCTCCGAGTTTTTAGTTGTACCTGTTTTGTTTATGATCATACTCTAGGAAAAGACAAACTTCAACCAAAATCAGTCAAGTGTATCTTCTTAGGGTATGCTCGTCTCCAAAAAGGATACAAATGTTATGATCCGATCACTCATAAATACTTTGTCGCTGTTGATGTGACATTTTTTGAGACTTCTCCATATTTTTCACAACACACGGTCAACGAGGATCCTACTTCTGCGACTCTTCCTGTCCCTACTCTTCCTCTTCTTGGTCCAACCACTACTCGCCCTCTCCAAGTCTATTCACGTCGACCTTCGCAGATTGGCCCTCCTACTAATTCTCTTCGTGATGCAGGTACATTACTTGGTGACTTATCTCTTATACCAATATCACCTACACCGATCATGCCATTAATAGAGGAAACTCCACTTCCCATTGCCCTCCGTAAAGGTATTCGTTCCACACGGAATCCACACCCCATTTATAATTTTTTGAGCTATCATCGTTTATCTCCTTCATATTATGCTTTTATTTCCTCCTTGTCTAATGTCCTTATACATAAGACTGTGGAGTCAGGCTAAGGCGGAAGAGATGACTGCATTTCATTCCAATGGAACTTGGGATCTTGTTCCATTACCTACTGGCAAAAGTACTGTTGGTTGTCATTGGGTTTATACTGTCAAGGTTGGTCCAGATGGCAAAATTGATCGTCTTAAAGCTCGTCTTGTTGCTAAGGGATACACTCAGATCTATGACCTTGATTATAATGACACCTCTCCTGTGGCTAAGATTGCATCTGTCTGTCTTCTCATATCTCTAGCAGCTATAAATCATTGGTCCCTTCATCAGCTTGACATCAAGAATGCCTTTTTACATGGGGAGTTGGTCGAGGAAGTTTATATGGAGCAACCACCTCGTTTTGTTGCTCAGGGGGAGTCTGGCTTAGTGTGTCGTTTACGTCGATCTCTGTATGGTTTAAAGCAATCTCCTAGGGCATGGTTTGAAAGATTCAGTGCTGTTGTGAAACAATTTGGGATGAACCGGAGTGAAACTGATCATTCAGTATTTTATAGACATTGAGAGATGGAGAACATAGCAAGTGTATCTACCTAGTGGTCTATGTCGATGACATAGTGATAACAGGTAATGATCATCAAGGGATTTCTCAGCTCAAACAGCGTTTGTTTAGACACTTTCAGACTAAAGATTTAGGAAATTTTAAGTATTTCTTGGGGATCGAAGTAGCTCAATCTAAGATAGGTATATGCATCTCCCAAAGGAAATATGCGCTGGATATACTAGAAGAAACTGGCATGCTAAATTGTAAACATGTGGATACTCCCATGAACCCAAATGTTAGACTTATTTCTAGACAGGGGGAGTTATTAGAAGATCCTAGTAGATATCGCAGATTAATTGGTAAGTTAAACTATCTTACAATCACACGACCTGACATATCTTTTGCAGTAAGCGTGGTTAGCCAATTTCTTCAATCTCCATGTGATAGCCATTGGGATGCAGTGATTCGTATTCTGAGATATATTAAGAGAACTCCTAGCCAAGGCTTGTTGTATGAAGATAGGGGTCACTCACAAATTGTTGGATATTCTGATGTAGACTGGGCAGGTTCTCCCTCTGATCAACGGCCTACTTCAGGATACTATGTTCTGATTGGAGGAAATTTGATATCTTGGAAGAGTAAAAAGCAAACTGTTGTAGCTAGATTAAGTGCAGAAGCAGAATACCGAGCCATGGCACTAGCTACATGTGAACTTATTTGGCTAAAACAACTTCTTCAAGAATTGAAATATGGAGAAATTAAAAAGATGAAGTTAATCTATGATAATCAAGCAGCACTTCACGTTGCCTTTAATCCAGTGTTTCACGAAAGGACAAAACATATAGAGATAGATTGCCACTTCATCAGACAGAAGATTAAATCAGGATGTATTTCTACCTCTTTTGTTAGTTCAAACGATCAGTTAGCAGATATCTTTACAAAATTTCTTAGAAGTCCTTGTATTGAATACATTTGTAACAAGCTAGGAGCATATGACATGTACGCTCCAGCTTAAGGGGGAGTGTTAGAATCTTGTAATTATTGGGGTAGTTGTGCATATATTAGAAGGATACTAGGAAATTATTAGGAGATATGAGGAGATTATTTTTCTTTTTTGAACTATTTTCTGTGTATTATATATACCCTAAACCATATATGAAAATTTATCAAGCCAATTGCTTGTTTCAAAACTTCTTCTTCTCTCTTTCACACTAACCATCGATGAGCCTTTTTGAAAAATGGTCGAGAGATGTTGAGTCCAGTGCTTTCAAATTCCTGGAACAAATCTTCAGCCACTTTTGTTAATGTTTCACTTGAAGGCTTCTGAAGTCCAGTTCGAGCAATTATATCCTTTGCATACTTCATTGTTGAGTGCAATACCCATTGTTCACTAAACAAGGAAGCAAGGTTGTTAATATGCAAACAAAAGAAAACTTAAAAAAAACTTATTCTCTCTATTAATACATACAAGGAAAGAAAAGTCCATACTTTGTGGTTGACCGACCCGGTTTGCTGCTGTCACAGTAACCCCAGCTTAGAACTTCAGAATTTTTGAATGAGAAGCCTTTTACAGGTATCTTAAGAACCACATCAAAAGTTCCATTAAGAGCTAATAAATATCTAAACCCAATGGTATAAAGGCAAAAGAGGGGAGAAAAAAACCGAAGGAAAGAGTGTGTCACAAGTGATGCTTGGGTCATAATCAAATTAACAATGTTTTGTGCAAACTTTACAAAGTGTTAAAAGTGCTCCACCGAGAAAATAAAAATTTAATGACTTACAGAAGATAAAGGCTCAGTAAATGCTAGCATAAGAGCAAAACACGGATTAACAGGAATATCCTGGAACTTCACTGCCAATTCTGGATCCCAACTCAAATCTGAATTGATCACAAATTGCCAATGGGTTAGGATAACAGCTTCCCCATTCTTCACCAACAGAATGACCGCAATACATAACATAGCATGACATATAACAAGTAACATATCTTCATTCTGGGGTACTTTTGCATAATTTCATCAAAATATAGACAAAATAACTCAAAAATCAAAAGCCAAATGAACAAAAGTACTCAACCTTTGTTCAAATGATCAATTTGGACCAATCCTTTTAATTTTATCAAATTTTTCCCCAACATTTCACATTGATATCAATTTTAGCAATATCACTATAACTAACCAAAAAACAAATATTATTTGAAGGTAAACACAGCAATGGACACAGAGATAAGAAAAGACTTCAAATTTTCATTTTAATTAAGAAATAACATTTTATTTGACTTTAATTTGCCTAATTAAAGTAAGATGGAGGATAAAATTGATAAAATTAAAAGGATTGGCTAAAAAGAAAATTTCTACAAAGTTTATGACTTCTCAGTCATTTGGCCAAACTCAAAACTAGTAAACAGCAGTCATACTGGTAACATTTTCTCAAATGTACTAACAAGAAATTAAGGATACACATAAATGCAGCATCGTATAATATTTTAAAGTTAGTTAATGAGAAAATAAAGAAGCAATTTGGCAGTCCAGAATGGATAACTAGGAGACAACTTGGAGACAGTTCTATCTTTCAGCAATTTTGCATGAATTGGCTCTTTCTAAGATTTTTTAGGGATATGATAATGAATAATTGAATTTGTCAGTGTAAGGAAACATGATATTATGTGGTTGCCTTTCCTCATGATTGATAAGGGAGGTGATAAAAAGTAGAATTACAGTGAACAAGTGAATATGTTCACAGAATCTACACAGTAGTACAGTGTTATAATGGAAAAAAAAAACTATTTTCAGATAATAATGGAGATGGTAGAAACAGGAACATCTCAGTGTTCTTTCTTGGTTTATCTTCAATAGGTGGCATTGTGAACAACTGGACATGTCATCCTTAAGACAAACTTTGCTTAGTGATTTTATATGTTTGGGCCTGCTATCTAGGTTATAGGAAGATAACATTATCTCAGTTACTAAATGTGCAAGGTGAACTACTGTATAGACGAATAGTGGGGCCATATGCCAGGTGCTTTTGATAGGTGAGGGTGTAAAGAAATGGAATGTGCAAGAAAATTGAGAAGAAATATCACATATTCATAAAACAACTAGTGAATATACCCCGTTTGAATTTAAGCACAAGTTTGGAAAAATTGTCATGTATTTCTTATGTTTCAATGAGATCCTATACATCCTATTTATACACAAGTATCCAATTCTAAATAGGAAAAGAACCAATAAAGAAAAAGCAATATATACTCCTAAAATAGCCTATACAAGGATACTCCCAATCAACTAACTTAACACTCCCCCTCAAGTTGGTGCATAGATATTGCACATACCCAACTTGCAAACCCAAGTTATAGAATTGTTTCCTATTAAGCCCTTTAGTAAGAATATCTGTAATTTGATTATCTGAAGTCAGATGAGTAAGTTTTAATATAGCATGGATAACTTTTTCTTTTATGAAATGCTTATCAATCTCTATGTGCTTTGTCTGATCATGTTGAACTAGATTTTGAGCAACACTCATTGCAGCCTTGTTATCACAAACCAAAGTCGAATCTTCTCCTTGTGACATTCGCAATTCTTTCATTATCTTTCTTAGCCATAATAGTTCACAAACTCCTTGAGCATAGCTCTATATTCCGTTTCTGCACTCGAACATGCTACTACGGTCTGCTTTTTACTTCTCCAAGTAACTAGGTTTCCTCCAACAAAGGTACAATAACCAGAAGTTGATCTCCTATCATCTGGAGATCCAGCCCAGTCAACATCACTAAAGGCTTCAGTTTTGAGGTGACCATGCTCAGAGAAAAGTAGACCTCTTCCAAGAGCAAACTTTAGATATCTTAAAATATGAAAAACAGCTTCAAGATGAAAACTAGGAGGATCATGCATATATTAACTAACAAGACTTAGAACATATGCTATATCAAGTCTAGTACGTGAGAGATAAATCAATCGGCCAGCCAATCTTTGATATTGACCTAAGACAACTTGTTTGCTCATTCCTGCTTGTAACTTGTGATTAATTTCAATGGGAGAGTTAGCTAGTTTACAACCCAACATGTCAATTTCTTTCAAGAGATCCAAGATATATTTCCTTTGAGAGAGAAAGATCCCTTTATCTAATCCAGCAACTTCTATACCGAAAAAGCATCTCAAACTTCCTAGGTCCTTAATTTCAAACTCCTGAGCCAACTACTTCTTTAATCTAGAAATCTCCTCCTCATCATCTCCAGTTACAACCATATCATCAACATAGACAATTAGTAAAGTGATCTTACCATTACAATGTTTGATGAATAAGGTATGATCAGCATTACTTTGAGAATAGCCAAAGGAAATCATGGCCTTCCTGAATCTATCAAACCATGCTCTAGGTGACTGCTTCAGCCATACAATGCTTTCTTCAATCTGCAAATCTTACCTTTGGCCTTCTCATCATCAAAACTTGGAGAAATATCCATGTACATCTCTTCTTCTAGATCACCATGCAAAAAGGCATTTTTTTACATCAAACTTATGCAGGCTCCAATTCAAGTTGGTTGCACAGGATAGTACGACTCTAATAGTGTTCATCTTTGCAACTAGAGCAAAAGTGTCCTGATAGTCTACCCCATAAGTCAGAGTAAACCCCTTGGCCACCAATCTGGCTTTGTACCTTTCAATTGTGTCATCTGCCCTGTGTTTTACTGTGAACACCCATTTGCACCCTACTAGCTTTTTCCCTAATGAAGGGATAACAAATTCCCAAGTTTCATTCTTTGCCAAAGCATTCATCTCCTCCACCATTGCTACTTTCCATTTTGGATCTTGATATGCTTCCTGCCAATTCTGTGGAATAGAAACAGAAGAAACAGACAACATAAAGACTTAATGTTCTGTTCCAATTCTTCATTTTTTAAAACAGGAACCAACATCTTCAGTCTAAAACTGACAGTTCTAGTTTGAAACCGTCAAATCATATTCTTAAAGAAACTCACAATGTTTTTTTTTTTGTTTTATTATAATTTAAGAAAATAACTTCAAAGGATTTTTATTAAATTTGTTTAGTTCTTTTTCAATAATAATATTTATTGTTATTATTTATTCAAGCTACAATCTAAAAAAGAATTTTAAAAAAAGCTCAAAATAAATCATCTAATTTTGGTCCAAAACCAGAACAAAACCGAAACCTGAAGTTCCAAAACCGTCTTAAAAACCATCTAAAAGCGGTTCGATTTCGATTCCACATTTTTTTAAAACTAGGGCAGGTGGTTCTAAAATTGAAACCTGAGGTTCTAGATCCGTGGTCATTCCTAGTGGACTAGTGAGTCATTTAGCCATGTATTATGCCACTTCCTTTTTCATGCCTTCCACCAAGATAGACCTTTTGACACACAATGGTAGCACCTTGGTGCTAAGATCACCGTCATTACAAGGTTTCTAGATCCACCAATTAGTACTTCCGACTTAATTCCATTCAACTATGGATTCCATCTTTGTGCAGCTTTAATTCTATCAACTAGAAAACCCTAAACTTTTTCATTTGTTAAAGTTGCACCCCAAATCAATCCTTGTCCCCTTAGCACCTTTAATTGAGATTAGGGCTATGTTTATGAATAAAAAACTCTAAAAGTAGGATCCACCTTCCTAGTAAGGCTAGGTTAAGTGAAAACATAGTGTTTCACTAAACCCACCAATGCAACCATATTTTCTCTGACCTCCATGTATTCTCTCCAACCCAGTCTCTTCTCTACTCGTATTTATCCCTCTCCCCTTACCCAATCAACACCCAAAAGCACATGATTTGCATCAAAATCTTGTATACATGTTGCTTTAAGAACCCACCTGAACTATTTTTTAATTCACAGTCTAGCATTGCCTCTTTTCTCCTTTCCCTTCTTCTCATTATCAATACCAATATTTTCCACATTGCCTCCTCTGCCATGCTGCACTTCTCTCTATAAGCTGCAATCTGCACAGCAACCTATGATACTGCCTCTAGCACAACTTTGTCAGTGACGCACACAACCGGGGAAATGAATAAGCCTAGATGCTATAGCGACCTTCCTTTCAAACTGGAAACTAGGAAAGGTCCATACCAATGTGATCTCAGTTTCCAAGGGAAGAGCTTCAAACAAAATACATAATAATACGAGATCTCAATCCCTAAATTCCTTCCTTTGGATGTGCTTATCACACCAAGCCTTTGTTCTTCCTTTGTAAATTCTAGCATTTTGACGAGTCCTATCTGAGTTCTTCCAATTTATCAAGTTGTAGTAGCCTTCTTTCTCCAGCAGCCTCCATATCAAAATTCAATCTCTTTGTCACCACTATGCTATATGTCCCAATTCAACTAAAAAGTGACAGCTTTCAAAAAATGAGTCTGAAGGGTGACCTTCCAATGGACATTTCACAAGCTGTCCTATATGCCCATAGAGCAACATCCAACTTTAAAGCTTAATCCTTTCTTGAACTGTTTATAATGTTTCTATCATGCTCTAATTTCTCTGTTGTAAACTTCCACTTAACCACACTAGTCTAGGGCTGATAGAAGGTTTCTATTTGTGAGTGATTCCATATTTCTAATAAGAGTTTCTAGGGAGCGATTACAAAAATGAGATCCTCCATTGCTAACGAGAACTCTTGATCCTCCATGTTTAGTAAGATGAATTTCTTCTCAGAATCTAATCACGAACTTGGAGTCATTTGTTGGGGCAGCAAGAGTGTTTCTCAGAATCTAGTCTAGGGGTGATAGAAGTTTCTATTTGTGAGTAATTCCATATTTCCAGTAAGAGTGTTTCTAGGGAGCGATTACAAAAATGAGATCCTCCATTGCTAATGAGGACTCTTGATCCTCCATGTTTAGTAAGAATGAATTTCTTCTCAGAATCTAATCACGAACTTGGAGTCATTTGTTGGGGCAGCAACAGTCTCTAACTATTTAGAAATGTAATCCACTACCACTAAGATATATTTGTTTGAAAAGTAAGATGGGAAAGGACCCATTTGGATCAGTAGCTCTGTTCCTCAAAAGCGAAAACAGAGGAAGTGATAATCAAGCATGTTCCTGACCCTGAAACCATGTTGAACTTTAGTGCTTAGAGATAAATTTAATCCTTATTTCACATAAATCAAACTTTACAATAGTTAGTATTTGTATACAATCCTAGAATAGGAAGTACTATGACATCCTAGTATAGGAAATTGTTACAATTATAGAAGTTCATAAAATTGGAAGTAAAAAGAACCCTAAACAAAAAATAGAATTTAAGCTCATCAAAGGAATCCTACAATCTCTTGAAGTTCATCTGAGAGGACTCTATGATCTCTTAAAGCTCATTTTAGAGAACTCTATTATATGTGAGTTTTAGGAACCCAAACGTTTGTTTAAAATTCTTTTCATTAATCCAAAACCATTTTAAACAACTAAATTAACGAGAACAGGCAAAGATAACCACCACAACAATAATGCAACTTAAAAATACCCAATAATAACCACCCACTAGTTAAGGAATTGCTTCTCACGTTCATAGCTACACATTAAGAGAAACAGAACAGTAACATACTAAATAGAATTACCCCAAATACAGAAGCTCCCTAACATTAGACTCCCTCTTGACAAGGAGCTTTTCCCCAAATGCAAAGGATGAATAACATGCGATCTTCAGCTTCTAATTATGAGAAGCAAACAAAACCATTATCACTCTCTGTTAGTGCTGCAAATAAGGAGCCATTCAAGTGCACTTGGACTTTAGCTCTTCCACACTTTTAAACATCGCATTCATTTAATTTAAAATTTCTAGATCGTTCGGCTTCTCTACTATTTCTTTTTACATTCTCATACTGCTACTTGTCAATCCCTTCCAAACAAAACAAATTTTGCATTGATGTGAAAGAACATCCAACATGTAACACTTATAACAAATACTCTTTGGCCCCTCTCCATTTTTCCTCTACTCCAACTTTTAAGGAACAAGGTCCTCAACACTCTGCTTGTAAACTTTCATTGACAAGTGATAGTCTCTGAGATACTTGTCTGCACATAGTTAACAGGTCTCCTTAGCCCAACTATAGTTGATAAATCAAGTGGTTGTTGCAATTCTTTTCTTGCAAGCAACTTACAAAAAAATATTATTAAATTTATATTTCCTGTTCCTAGGACAGAACCCGCTACAACGACTTCTCCCTCCAAACTAGAGGCTAACAAATCAAAGGAAAGTCCCTCAAATTGAAGTAACAATTGTTATTGTTCAATTTTGTCTCTCTCCCATACTGTTCTGCCTTCTAGAATCACAGCCACAGAAGCTCGAAATTGCTCAAAAAAACTTGCAAATGCCCCATAACGATTGGCTCTTATATCAAATATTCTGGTCCTAAGAGAACTCTGATCTCATAGACCTTGTTTGAGAGAACTCTACAACCAATAAGTTGTAGGAACTCAAACCTTTATTTAAAATTCTGCTCAAATTTTTTCATTGACCCGAAACCTTTTAAACAACCAAATCCTAAAACAAAGGCAACATAACTACACATCACTATAGAAATTGATACCCACATTCTTAGCTACACATGAGAAAAACATAACAATGAAATACAAAATAGAGCTACCCCAGATACAGCAACTCCCTAAATAATTATACTGCTTTGATCACAATGGATAGTGTTTGGTTTCTAAGGATTAACTGTCTTCATGCAATCCTCCATTGAAAGTTGTTGCCTAATGGACGCTTTTCTTGGGCAATTGGAAAATTTGACAATTATAATATGAATGATATAATAGATCTAATGTTTGGTACTCTACTCCATATTTGAAAAAACATTGTTTGAGGTTCAAGCATATTGAAAAATTGGTAATATCCATTTGATGAACAAGTCCTAAAACTTGTCCAGACTGCAAATCACAGCAGACAATGTCATCCTATCTGAGACATTTTTTCAGATTTTGCCATACCATTCCATTCAACAAAAGGTAGAGTTCGGGATTTTTTTGATTTAATTCTTAAATATGAAATTCAGTTCTCCTTCCCGTTAATATTCTACTTAGGAAATTTAAAGTTTAGTGTTAGGGACTTTTATTTTGATCAGGAAAATCTAGAATTAGGGGCGTGCAAACAAACGGTTCAGTTTGAAAATGAAAATTAGCTTTTCCTTGAAACTTAACCGCAGCGAAGTAAGTTTGGAAACCAAACCAAACCAGTTGGTTCAATTCAGTTCACTTTGATTTGGTTTTACTCAGAAAATAATTGTTTTCTAATAACCGATCCAAAGACCGAAAACCGAAGTTATAGAAAATTGATAGCTGAAGCCAAAAACTGAATAACTGAACCAAAAACCAAAAATAATTCAGTTTGGTTCAGTTTTTTCCAAAGTTTGCTCACCCCGATCAAGAATGTTGCCTGCTTCTTTTTCTATTTAGTATAAGTTAAAAATTTCCTAATTTGGATTCATAATCCTAATATAAGGATTACAATATTCTAAAGTAAGTATTATTTAATTACAGAAATGGAAAATTAATATTTGACTTGAATGTGGACCTGCAAAGTGCAAAGGAAGATTCTATGTTCTAATTATCCACTTTTAAGTACGAGATAGAGAACATAAATATTTACCGAGAGGTGGTGGACATCCTGTGACATCTTTAAACCTTGGAGAAACTATATTTTTGTCTGATGCTACCACTCCTTTAAATTGACCATGATTTTGGCCATCCATACCAATCACCAACCATGATTCCTCATTATCTAACCACTCCACCTTCCCAACTCCTACCCCGAACTTGCTTTCCACCCCTAAACACAAATGAAGATAAATATTAGTTCCTAGTTTTACTGTGACCTTTGAACAGTAAATATTACAAAAGAAAAGCAACCGAATGACTACACACCGGTCTCATTGCATAATGCTTTACAAATAGAATTCATGGCCGGCACCCCAATATACCTTGTGCCCGGTCCTTCCTAAATAAAAGTGAAACTAAAGATAATGTCATAGTAAAAACATAACAGAAGAGAAGTACATATGTACAGTTCTTTCAGTTACTACCTTGGATCAATTATCTGCATGTATCTAAGATTGACTTTGAATATATTAAATTACAAAGAAAACCAACATAAATAACATATTCACCCTTCTCTAAATTATTTTGAAAGTCAAATGTGTTTTTCCTGAACTATAGGCTGCCACTAACGTTTTACATTTGGCAGCAAGTGGAATTGAATAAAGAAATTCTGGGATAGCCGTTAAAATATTCAAAATCAAGGAAAAGTAAGTTTGCTACAAAGGAGTCATTCAGAGCTAACTTAGTATGCTTTGGAAGGGGAAAAGGATTATATTGTTCCATTTCTTGTTGGTATTCAACGAATACATAAGAAAGTGAGGGAATAGACCAAGGGTGACATGGGGGAAATGGTGAAAAACAATTTCACAGCATTATATCTTTCTGAAAATATAGCAGTAAACCTGGTGAATGGAAGAAATAAATCCATACAATCAACTCTAACTAGTTTGAAAAGACTTGGTTGAGTTTAGTATTCAAGGAATTCACTATTTTTCATAATACTTTTACATTTGGTTCACTTGAGTTTTGACAAAAAACAGCATCTAGTTATAGTTATAATAATTAACCATATTTAACAATCTCAAAAGTAAAACCAAAATTATGACAACCCTTCCTTCCCTCTCTCTTCTCTTTCCATCAACTTAAATCCTAGATCTTCCTTTTTGTGGACTTTGATTGACTTAAGACGGAAAAGGGAAACATTTTCACTGTAAGTTTATATAATCAAAGAAAGTTCATTGTAAAGAAAAGGGATTTAAGGTCCAAGAACAAGAGAAGTAGAAGAAAGACAGGGCAGAGATATGGGTGTCATCATGTAAGGGCACGTATGTTTTTTTCTTTTAATTAAGATGTTAAATGTTTCTTATTATGTGGCAACTAATCAAATTTATGTTCCAAGTGCCCAAAAGGGGAGACAAGGGCAACTATATGCATTCAATGCATCGTAACTGGATATAAAGACTCTCTTGAATACAAGATAGGGGTATGAAACTATTTTTATATGCTATATTTAGGACAAAAGCTTTGTTTATTTTGATGTCATTTTATGTCTGAGCATAGCATATTTATTTATATATAATCAAAGCAAACTGAATTCTGGTACAAAATAAAAGGATTGTGCAAAGAGAAGAAGAGAGAGCTTCAAAAGTGATGCATCTATTTTCACATACTGCATAATCTAGGCAATTAGAGCTACAAAAAGCATCCATATTTACGATCTTAAAATCCAAATGTCAAGGCATACTGGGCAATACATCAAGAAACCCAATGACAAATGAGTTCATATGACTATTTAATTATTCAGCCGGAATCTATAGATCCTTTTTCCTTTTTTAAGAAGAGAAATTTCATAAGGGATCCTGCTCAAAGACTCAACAAATAATAACATAAAACATAGCCAAAATATTAAAAGCTTCCAATAAAGTTGGATAGTAATGAAAGAAACTTTCACACAAGCTCCAAAAGCAGATGCCTAAACGGTAGCCAAGAACACCATCTAGTCCTACAACAAAGTACATAAACATTGATTTTTGAAGATGCAAGCATTCCATACCAGCCAAATTCCACAAAATAGGAGGAAAAAAAATCACAGAATTATTTTATCCTTCTTGGCTGTAAAACCTCTCTTTTTACATACAAAAAGTCATGGAAGGTTCTAGACAAAGCCAATACTCATCAAAGATGCTAAGGAGGCAATTCAAAATTGCCCACAACACCTCACAATGTAGAAACGAGGGATGAGTTTTACCATGTTTATGACATATTAGACACTGATCAGGAGATAGGGTCTTGCATAAGTTATGTGCCGTGGCAAAGGCTATAATGCAAACTAAGTTTTAAGAGTTCGCATAATTCGGCATCAAGAAAAGTTTGAGTAAAATATAGATGTGAATAACTATTAATAGTTTTAGTCAGCAAAATATACATGCATCAAGTGACAAGCGTTCTAATAGGCATAATATGAACAGTTCTAAACCTGGTCTATGTCAAGAAATTTGTAGGTGAGACAATCATAAGAGCCAAAATTCTCTTTCCACTCAGCAACAAGACCTTTCAATTCCCACTCATGGACCAGTCTTAACACATCAGTGTTACTAACAGTGAAAAATGGAGCACCATGGTCAAACAATAGGTCTTTCCCATCTTCAGCAATTTCTCTATCACAAATTTCAAAAAATACAAAGTCAAGTTTTCTTTTTCCAAAAAACAAAAAATTTTAAAAAGAAAGAAAAAAGAAAAAACTAACATGAATAATGGCATTGCATCGTTGTATGTTAGCTTCAATCTGAAATTGGGGACCGAATACAATTCTTGGAATAGAAAACCTTTTCTTATTTTGTTTGGTTCAAAAGGAATCCAAATTTTTTAAGATATTTTTATATTTCAATAACTATAATTTATACCTATTTTTAAGAATAATTCTAAAGATAATCACTAAATTCTAGTTTAACATTTACAAATAAACCAAACATGCTTCAAATTGGAAAAAAAAAATCTAAAGATGAGGAATCCATTGCATTTGCTTTCATACATAGCAATTAAGAGCAATTGCAGATGAGTGTAAGACTATTGAAGTTTACTAATTTTCAATAATAAAGCAAATATTCCGACAAATTGCATGAAGAAAAGGAAAAAAAAAGTTTACCTTCTCTGGGACATGCGGCCCCCAGGGCCGCGCGCAGACTCGAAGAGGGTGACTGAAACTCCATTGCTTGCAAGAGTTGATGCGCACACTGCTCCTGATACTGTCGCACACATGAAATTAAGCAGCACAAGCGATACATACATTTTGTAGAGACAGAAACAGAGAAGACAACGTTAAATGACACTTACTTCCACTTCCAACCACGGCGACCCTAGTAACAACGTTGCTCATGATACAGAAAGAGTGATTCAGTGGTCGAATTTACCGATGACGAATAGGGGTTTATTCCGACACAGACGCATGGATCGGGACGAGACTATGAATAGAAATGTAATATGTTTTGGTCTTTCTTTGAGCATGGGGCACTGATGGGTGGAATGAATTGTTCCACGGCACCGGCTTTTTTTATTATTAAAGTGGGCCACGTGTCACGGGGTAAATTCTTTATTCAAACTCACTTACATCTCGTGCTCGACTTGGACACACCTCTTTGTGGTAAGTCTGCCTACCAAAGGCACAAGCGTCCCAAACTTTAAATAACTAAACAAGAAGACTATAGGGAAAAGTTTCCACTAAGTAAATAAAAGTATTACACAGTGTATGAGTTATGTGTGTTATACTATGCTTTCTATTGTCTAATGCTATACAAGAGTTACATATTTATAGTGTGCTAACCGATCAAATCCTATGATGGAGATTGAATGTGCTATATTTGATCCAATGGTGGTAATTTGCCCTTTAGAATGCCTTAGATTTGGCTTGTGCGCCTCAGGCAAATTCTCTAGGGTCTTCTTCCACCGATTTTGCTCCCTCCATGCAGATTCTTGGCAGCTCCTAGGCTCTTATGGAACCTTCTGCCATCAATGCATATGCTAGGCCCCTTGCTAGCCATTTTTAGGCGAACAATGTTGCACAAAGAAGGGTGGAGCGTTACATTCTCCCCCACCTCATATTCTTTGATTTGCTTCTTGAATTGCCATAGGTCTTTGAATGGCTCCCAACTAGCTTCACTCTCAGGTATCCCTTCCACTTAACCAACATCTCGATCGAGAATCATTGGTTGCCTCAATGCACCACTCAATCGGATAAGATAGATTCGACCTCTTTATCATATTAGCTTCGAACCCCCATTTTTGCACGAGTAGAAGTCCCTCGGCTTGGATCTTCGGTATCTTCCTTGCATGGCTTCAATAAACTCACGTGGAAGACTGGATGAAACTTGAGATTTGGAGGTAATGCTACTTTATAAGCTAGTTTTCACACACGTTTGATGATGGGAAAAGGCCCTTCATACCTCCTCATTAGCCCACGGTGAAGAACTTGGGTCTTGCTATGTTGATAAAGTTTGACAAGCACTTCATCTCCCTCTTGGAATTCCCTTGGTCTTCGCTTGGCATTGGCCCCTTTTTTCATCCTTTTGGTTGCTTTCTCCAATCACAAGCAAGCTTTATCAGCTTGCTCGTACCATACCTTTGCAAACTTGAAAGCGGTAGGACTACTTCCCTTGTACCCTATTACTAGTGTGCTTGGTGTGAAAGTCTATTACCCCATAACTATCTCGAACGAGCTCTTTCCTATTGACTTGCTCCTTTGTAAGTTGTAGGAGAATTAAGCTACATCCAGTAGCTTAGCCCAATTCTTTTGATTGGCATTCACATAATGGCGCAAATATAGCTCTAACAAGGCATTTACCCTCTTCGTTTGATCGTCGATTTGGGGATGCAAACTTGTGGAGAAGTTCAGCTCAGTCCCAAGGAGCTTGAATAACTCAGTCCAAAATCGACCTGTGAAGCGAGTATCTCGGTCACTCACAATGTTATGTGGCAAGCCCTACTATTGAACTACATTCTTTAGGAACAAGTGCACGACATGTTCAGGGTAGCAATCCTTAGGGGCTAGAATGAAAATTCCATACTTAAAGAATCGATCAACCACAACTATTATCCAAGAATCCTTCAGATTGTGGCAGTCCCATAATAAAATCCATGGATACACTCTCCCATGGGTGACCTGGAATAGGTTGTGGTTCCAACAAGCTTATAGGTGCTTGTTGTTCAACCTTGTCTTGCTGACAGATAAGATAAGTCCTTGCAAAGGCCTCTATATTGTCCCTCATCAGAGACCAATAATAGGCATCTTCTAATAGAGCAAGCGTGTGGCACATACCTGAATGACTAGCCCATTTGCTGTCGTGACAATCTTTGACAACTTCCCTTCTTAAGTTGTTATGGAGCGGCACATACAGGCAACGTCCCTTACGATAAATAAGGCCATCTTCAATCCAAAATCACCTTATTTTACCTTCATTGATAAGGTTCTTGAGGGATTTAGCTAAGGTATCATGCTCAAGGCCTTGCTTGATGCGCTCCTTTAAGTTACCTTTAGGACGGCTAACAATTTTAGCTAGCTCACTCTTTCAACTTAGGGCATCAGCTACAATGTTGGCCTTGCCTGGTTTGTATTCGAGCTTATAATGATACTCGACTAAGAAGTCTTGCCATCTAGCTTGCTTTGGTGAGAGCTTCTTTTTATTTTGAAAATAACTAGTGGCAACATTATCTGTTTTAACCACAAACTCCTTACTAAGCAAGTAATGACGCCATACCCTCAAGCAATGCACTATGGCTGTCATCTCTTTCTCTTGCACTGTGTGTCGCTTCTCAGTATCATTGAGCTTTCTACTTTCAAAAGTTACGGGATGCCCTTCTCGCATTAGTATAGTTCTAATAGCAAAGTCAGAGGCATTGGTATGTAGCTCGAAGGTCTTCTCATAATCAGAAAGTGCTAAGACGGGTTCCTTTGTTATTGCTTCCTTTAATAACTCAAAGGCACGTTGGCACTTAGGGGACCATCCCCATTTTTTCTCCTTCTTCGATAAATCTATTAAGGGAGCGACTATGCCAAAATAGCCTTGAATGAACTTCGATAATAGTTTACTAGTCCAAGAAAGGACCTCAACTCAATAACCTTGGTGGGTGGCTCTCGTTCTAAGATGGCTTTAATCTTATATTTGTCCATCCAAATTTGGCCCTTGCTAACGACATGTCCCAAGAAAGTAATTTCCTCTTGGGCAAATGAGCATTTCTCCCTTTTGACATATAGCTCATTGTCCCTTAAGGTTTGGAACACTTGCCTTAAGTCCCCAATATGCTCTTCCAAAGTCTGATTATAGATAACTATATCATCGAGGTACACTACAAACTTATCAAGATAAGGAGCAAGTACCTTGTTCATGAGAGTGCAGAGGGTAGCCGATTAGTGAGTCCAAATGACATTACAAGAAATTCATAAGAATTGTACCTTATAACACATGTCGTCTTTGGTTCATCTCCTTCGGCAATTCTAACTTGATAGTACCCCGATCTAAGGTCAAGCTTGGTGAAGTATCTTGCTTTCCCAAGTCGATCAAATAGATTAGCAATGAGAGGAATGGGGTATTTATTCTTAATGGTGATCTTGTTGAGAGCACGATAGTCCATGCAAAGTCGAAGTGAACCATCATGTTTCTTTTAAAATAGGACCGGTGCACCATATGGAGCTTTAGAAGGGCGGATGAAGCTAGCATGTAATAGTTCATTCAATTGTCACCTAAGTTCCTTGAGTTTGGGATGTGCCATGCAATAAGGGGTAAAGGCAGGTGTCTTAGTCCCTTGTTCTAGCTCTATTTGGTGATCCACCTCCATTCCTGGTGGAAGTTTGTTAAGCAACTATGGAGGCATGATGTCCTTGAACTCTTCTAGGATATCTTGGATGGACTTAGGGATGTCATTATTATCCAAGGATCTCTTATTCAGTTTAAGGGTAGCTAAGAAAGTCGGTTCCTACTTCTTGACTCCCTTAGTGAATTAGAGAGCGGATAGCATATTGTCTCCAATCTCCCTCTTGACAGGTACAACGTAAGGTTGTCCCTTTTCCATGATGCACATGGTGTTGGCATAGGGAACCAAGAAGGCCTTCACCATGTCTAAGAAGTCTATACCAAGATAAAACTTCTTCTCATCCATAGGAGCGATGGTAATATCGGCCTTACCTTGCCATTGGCCGATTCAGATGGATGCTCCTTCAGCCTTGCCATAATTGCTTGAGCTTTGGCATTGATGCCCTTTAACGTAGCCTACTTTTATGGAATAGGTTAGTCCAATCTCATAAGCTATTTCTTTCGCCATGTAGACCGTGTCAGCACCAGTATCCACCATGGCTTTAATTGTCTTGCCCATGATTTCGGTCTCCACATACGTGTGACCATAGGGCTATTCCTCAATCTTGGCTTGGATCGCATTGAGGAGTTGTAGAGAAGCAAGTTTTGCATGACTCTTATTTTTCTTCTTCAGCCGTCACTAAGGCTACCAGTTTGCCACGCTTTGGACACTCTAAAGCACGATGAGGTCCGCTGCATGTGAGATAAGGGATCTTAGTCTGTGAGGTGTCAACCTCCTTGCCATTGTCTTTACCTTTAGGCGATCTACTATATCTAGTGTCCCGGGGATTTCTGTCCCTGTCTCCCCCACCTTTGCTACTATGCTTCAGCTTCTTCCCCTTATCCTTGGATGGTTCTTTCATTTTGAACTCGATTAAGGACTGAACCACAATCATTGCAGTAGCAAGGTCTTGGACACCTCGCCTTTGTAACTCTAGCTTAGGCCATCCATAAAGCAGAACAAGGCATCCTTATCGCTCATGTCAGGAATTTCTAGCATCAATTCGGAAAATTCCTTAACATAGTCCCTTATGTAGCCTTCCCTATGATGGAGGCAACGAAGTTTCCCACGAGCCTCATTCTCAACATCAGTGGGATAGGATTGCTTCTTGAGTTCAGCCTTGAACTCATCCCAAGTATTAATGCTGCAAGTCCCCTCCCTTATATCCTCACTCCTACGTCGCCACCACACCATGGCAACATCATTAAGGTAGAGAGGAATGTTGCATACCTTGGTGGCATCGTCCAAGACACCACATGCTTCAAAATACTTATCGACATTCCAAAGGAAGTTGTCGATTTCCCTTGCACTCTAGGCTCTTCCATAAGCGTTGGGCTTGGGAATATCAACCCTGATGGTTATGGAACTTGTGCTTGAGCTCGCCTCATTAGACCAAGTAGTCTTGCATCGGCTATGCTCCTCCTCGAGCCTCTCGATCTTTTCCATGCAAGCTTCCAATGCCTTCTCAAGGGATTTATTCTCCTTCAACAAGTTGTCAACTGTGACATTTAAGGTACCTTGCATCTCCTCTCACAGTTGCTCGTCCTTCCCCTCGAACTCGAGCATAAAGATGCATTGGTCCATATCAGTGACTCTCCCTTCTAAGTCAAACATGGTGGCGTTCACCCTAGCCAACCTTTCCTCGATGTTCGCAATGACATCTTGAGACTTGTCCCTCTTAGCGTTGCCTTGTTGTGGAGCAAGGGCTACTGGTTGCTCAAGTTTGTCATGGCATTGTCTTGCTCGCAAGAACTTCCTATGCACTAAGGAGAGCGTGATCCAACCTCTAAGATCAACCAGAGCTCTAATACCACTTGTCACAGGGTGAATTCTTTACTCAAACTCACACCTCATGCGGGACCTAGAACACCTCTTTGTGCTAAGTCAGCCAACCAAAGGCATAAGCATCCCAAGCTTTAAATAACTAAACAAGAAGATAGGAGGGAAAAGTTTCCATTAAGCAAAAGAAAGTATCACACTGCATATAAGTTGTGAGTGCTATGCTATGCTTTCTAGTGCCTAATGCTATACAAGAGTTACATATTTATAGTGTACTAACTGACCTAATCCTACGGTGGAGATTAAATGTGCTATATTTGATCCAACGGTGGTAATTTGCCCTCTAGAATGCCTTAGATTTGGCCTATGTGCCCCAACCTTGCCTAGAATTCTCTAGGGTCTTCTTCCACCGACTTTGCTCCCTCCATGCAAATCCTTGGCAGCTCCTAGGCTCTTTTGGAACCTTCTGCCATCAATGCATATGCTAGGTCCCTAGCTAGCCACTTTTAGGTGGATAATGCTATGCAAAGAAGGACGAGGCATAACACATAGTAGAGAACTCGAGGTGTACTGCATATAAGTAATGGACGACGGTAGTATATTTAGTTTGATTTTAAATTAAGGGATAATGACAGCCGAAAGACAAAAAAAGGGAGGGGATATTAGGCACTATTTTTCGATGGTGTTTCTAGAAGACAACCCATGATAAACTTCCATCTATCATTCCCTTTGATGAAATCAAACCAATTCTGAATGCTTGTACATTTTAGACCTTGAATACACAGTGGAAAGAAATAAAGTTGTGGCATGGAGCTAAGGTTGTTTAGGTGACAAAGTAAACCATAGGCAAATTAGAATGGAAGAGAATATGTATCGATGAACAATGGGGATATGGAAATGGAGAGCGAGAGTTGTAAAAGCTAAATTACAGGGGGCTTATTTGAATGACAGTGGAGTGTACGAATCGAAAGAGAATACATGAAGCTGTGAGTTTTTTGTCATTTCGATTAAAACCTACTATCCTCCTTTTTAGTAATCTTTAAAGGTAAATTATACTTCATTGTTTTTTATTTTTAGTTTTACCGAGTGTGTTGGAAAATTTGAATGTTAGATTAGCAATAATGATTTGGTTAAAAAGTTGGCATTTGATCTTCAATTTTGAGTAGACCTGTTACTGTTTTTTGCAAAAAAGAAAAATGAGCATGCATAAGGAGTTAGAGAAATGTTATGCATTTTTCCTATAATGGTCTAAACATGATGATATTCCTTGCAATTGAATTTGCAAAAAAAAAAAAAATAAAGGAGTTGGCAAATTGAAACGAATGTTTGAACTTACTCATGTTCATACCCTTTTAATGCATCTTTTAGGCGTCTAGTTGGTATAGATAGCTGAGTTAGATTTTGTATGCTGTGATAATGAATATTGAAAATATTATAATTGTTCATTTGGGCATACATGATTTAGTTATTGGCTTTTTTAAAATAACTTTATTTGTATATTATAAATTATTAGAATATTGTATTTTTGGGTTATATAATTTAGTTGTTTGGTGTTATTTGCCATGTTCGTGGACAGCTTGAATGTGTAACTCTCCATTTTCAGTACTACCACTTTCACCATGAGCTAGAAATGTATTGGCAGAATTGACATTTCCCTTAATTATTTAAATGTATATAGTTGATGCAATTTATTGAAGCTTAAGGTATACTATGGGAAAGCACAGTTGATTGCTTTGTATAGGTTTTCCTTGATGTATGATATGAGCCAGATGTTTAATGAAGCGTGTGTAAGAAATTCACAAATGAAATGGACGGGTTCAATATGGTTGATGACATAATTGGCATGGTGCTGAAACACCAGAGAGAATATTATGTGATAGTGACAATAGCAGTGACCAAGGTTGTGCCAAATACATTGAGCCAAAGGTTGGAATGTCATTTTCCACTAGCAACAACCTTATTGAATTCTACCAAATGTATGCAAATGGCAAGGGATTTTGTGTGAATAAAATTTCAGGACAAAATGATGTGAATGAGGTTCAACAATTTTACACAATCGGGTATCATCGTGGATGAAAATGTAGAGAGTAATAACAAGTCTAGAGACAAAGAGATCGTCTCTAAGAACCAGATAAAAAGCAAGACTGGTGTTCATCTGCACAAAATGATGGAAGGTGGCGAATAAATAAGGTGATACTGGAGCACAATCATGAAATGACCCCTAGCAAATAAAGATTATTGTAAAAGCATCGTGAGATATTACCTCATGTGAAGGAGAGAATGGAGGTTAAATACAGTTCCAAAATTCGACCATAAGATTTTCTAATCACTTGTTATTGAGGTGGGTGGATATGAGATGATGAGGTGTACATAATAGGATTTTCGTAACCATTTAGGCAAAGTTTGCAATTTACAGTTAGAAAACAGTAATGTCAAATCGGTGCATCAGTTGTTTAGAATAATGCATTAAATTGATCATAATTTTTTCTATGAAATTGTAGCAGATAAGGATGGTTGGATGAAGAACATATTTTAGGCCAATGCTCTTTACCAAAATATTTACAAGGAATTTAGTGATGTGATCTTATTTGACACAACAAATTTACTAAATAGATAACGAATGCCTTTTATGCATCATGAACAATCAATCTTGTTGGAATATGCATCGCTATATAATGAAAAAGTGTCTAATTTTGTATGGGTGTTTAGGTAGTGGTTGTATTGTATTGATAGAACACCACCACTCGTTATTATCACCAACCAGTGTCCAAGCAAAACAAAGGCTATTCAAATGATCTTTCATGGAGTAAGGTACCATTGGTGCTAGTGGCACTTTATGTCTACATTTTTTGAGAAAATGGAGTGATGCAAGCGGTATGATGAGGTAAAAGATTATTTCATGTAGTTGGTATATGATAGCTCCTCAATTGAAGAGTTTGAAATAGGTTGGGCTTCCCAAACCGTTCATTCATTTTAAAGTAAGTAGAAAACCTAATCCTCAAATCTAATGATTCGAGGTTAGTATATCCTTATGGAAAACTAAATTTTAATCAATCATGGGGTTTTTTCGTTAATATTTTCCCTAAAAATAAAACAAATTGTGATGGTGACTCTAAACACATCACACACCATCAAAACACTCCAACAGACCAAACCGACAGATATAAGCGCTAAATTGAGACATAATCAATAAAAGGAACCATAAGGAGTTCCTACCCATTTTCATGATGAACCGACTAATGGACCCATCTGGTTTGACTCTGTCTTGCGGATCTTTCCCATAGCACTCAGGAGGGGACTCACATAAGACATTGTATGTCACGACCCAAAACCGTGGGCCGGACTGGCACTAGGACCTAGGTAAGCTTAAGGCACCCGAGGCCCGTAGTAAGCCTAAACTTTCAAAATCCATCCCTATTATCATTTGACTATCGGAATAGTAATCCCATATTATG